>PITA01005073.1:0-115284 GCA_004023965.1 Spilogale gracilis | reverse complement strand
TTCATGTCTCTTGCCCATTTTTTGATGTGTTCATCTTCTTTTTGGGTGTTGAGTTTGAGTAGTTCTTTATAGATCTTGGATACCAGCCCTTTGTCTGTAGTGTCATTTGCAAATATCTTCTCCCATTCTGTGGGTTGCCTCTTTGTTTTGTTGACTGTTTCCTTTGCTGTACAGAAGCTTTTTATTTTGATGAAGGATGTGACATATTTTTATATCAACGCTATATGACACAGAAAAGTAGTGATAAAAATGTTTTTCTCTAGTTAGGGAGAACAGATGTGACAGAGCAAAACTGATTTTTAGTATTTTCATCTTAATTGCTATAACTTTCTTTATCCTCCTACTTAAATGTTTATTAGCATTTACATCTTTTATTCCCCCAAGATTTTATTTAAATTCCAGCTAGTTAACTTAAGTGCGATATTAATTTCAGTTATAGAGCTATAACTTCTTATATAATGTTTTGGACAATCACATTTTCATGTATCTTAATATTTTATTTTTAAAAAAGATTATTTATTTATGGGGGGGTCAAGATCAGGGGGGAGGAGCAGAGGGAGAGGGAGAAGCAGATTCCCTGCTGAGGAGGGAGCCCAATGTGGGACTTGATCCCAGGACCCTGAGATCATGACCCAAGCGTAAGGCAGATGCTTAACCAACGAAGCCACACAGGTGCCCCTCACATATATTATCTGATGCTTTTTTAAAAAAGATTTTATTTATTCCTTTGAGAGAGAGATGGAGACAGAGAGAAAGAGCACAAGCAGGGGGAGAGACAGAGGGAGAGGGAGAGACAAGCTCCCCACTGAGCAGGGAGCCTGACATGGGGCTCAGTCCAGGACCTGGAGAACATGACCCGAGCCAAAGGCAGATGCCCAACCTTCTGAGCCACCCAGGTGCCCCTCTGATGCTTTTTTTTTTTTTTTTGAAAGGAACTTGTACTTTATTGTTAGAGTATTGATTTTTTTAACGTGTACAATTGAGTGGTTTTTAGTATATTCACAAAGTTGTGCAATCATCCCTACTATCTAATGTTAGAATAATTTTTTCTACACCCCAGAAATTACCCACTAGAAGTGACCTCCATCCCCCACTTCCTCAGCCCTTGGAAACCACTAGTCTATTCTCTGTCTCCATGTCAATTCTGACTATTTCATCTAACTGGAATCATAGCATTTGGCCTTTTGTGCCTGGCTTCTTTCACTTAGCTTCATGTTTTCAGTGTTCATCCACGTTGTAGGATGTAACAGATTTTCATTACTTTTAGTGGCTGAATAATGTTCCACTGTATGGATTATGTCCAGTTTTGTTATCTATTAGTTAGTTGATGGATATTTGGGTTGTTTCCATTTTGGGCTATTATAAATAATGTTATTATGGACATTCATATACAAGTGTTAGTTAGAACACGTGTTCTCAGTTCTCTTGCTGGGTCATGTGGTAATTCTGTGTTTCACTTTTTGAGGAACTGCCAAACTGTATTCCAAAATGGCAGCACAATTTTACATTTTCACCAGTATGTGAGCGTTCCGATTTCTCTGTGTCCTCACCCACATTTTTTATTATCCATCTTTTTGATTTTAGCCATCCTAGTGTGTGTGTGTGAAGTGATATCACTTTGTGGCATTGATTTGCATTTCTCTGATGATGAATGATGTTGAAGATCTTTTCATGTACTTAATGGCCATTTATATATATTCTTTAGAGACATCTGTATTCAACTCATTTGCCCATTTAATACATTGGGTTATATATACTTTTCTTATTGAATTGTAAGAGTTCTTTTAAGTATTCTGGAAAATAGGCTTTTATCAGATACACGTTTCGTAAGTATTTTCTCCCATTCTGTGGGTTGTCTCTTCACTTTCTTGATAGTGTCAAAGGCACAGAAGTGAAGCACAGGAGTTTTTAGTTTTGATGAAGTCCAATCTATCTTTTCATTGCTTATGCTTTTGGTGTCACATCTAAGAAACCATTGCCTCATTCATAGTTGTGCATCTTTATTGCTATGTTTTCTTCTAAGAGTTTAATAGATTTAACTCTTATATTGGGTGTTTGATCCATTTGGAATTAAGTTTTGCATGACATAGAGTTGCAACTTCATTCTTTTGCAGGTAGGTATCCCAGCACTGTTTGTTGACTCTTCTTTCCCCATTGAATTGTCATGACACCCTCGTCAAAACTCAGTTGACCAGAAATGTACGGTTTCATTTCAGGACTCTTGGTTTTATTTTATTGATTTGTAAGTCTGTTTTTCTACCAGTACCACAGTCTTGATTGCTGTAGCTTTTTAGGAAGTTTTGAAATCAAGAAGTTAAGTCTTACAGCTTTCTTCTTTTTCACGACTGTTTTGGCTAATCAGGGTCTCTTGAATTTCCAAATGAATTTTAGGATCACCATGTCAGTTTCTGTTAAAAAAAAGTCAGCTGGGATTTTGATAGATTTTGCATTGAATCTGAAGACCAGTTTATGGAATATTGTCATCTTAATATAACATTTTCCTTCAGGAAAATGGGATGTTATTCCATTTTATTTAGATCTTTAATTTCTTTCTACAATGTTGTGTAGTTTCCTGCAGTCAATTCTTGCATTTCTTTTGCTGAACATATTCGTTCCTAAGCATTTTATTTTTTATGCTATTAAAAATGGAATTTTCTTAATTTCCTTTTTAGATTATGCATTGCTAGTGTATAGAAATACACTTGATTCTTGTATATTGACCTTATGCCTTGCAACCTTTCTGAGCTTGTCTATTAGCTCTAATAGTACATTTATGAATCCCTTAGGATTTTTTCTGTACCAGATCATATCATCTAATCTGGATGCTTTTATTTCTTTTTCTTGTCTAAATGCCCTGGATAAAAGTTGTAGTAGAATGTTGAGTAGAAGTGGTAAGAGTAGACATCCTTGTCTTGTTTTTGATCTTAGGGAAGGTTTTCAGTCTTTCAGCATTGAGTATAATGTTATCTGTGGGGTTTTGTATAGCTACCCTTTATCAGGATGAGAAAATCTTCTGTGCTTAGGATAGGAGTGTTCTACAATAGAGTGTTGCGATGAAAAGTGGTAGATTTTGTCAAATGTTTTTTCTTCATCTTTTGAGCTGATGACATGGTCTCCATTTTTAATTCTATCAGTAGAATGTGTTACATTGATTGATTTTCATATATTGAATCAAACTTGTATCCCTGGGATAAATCCCATTTGGTTATGGTAGATACTTTTTTATTTTTAATATGTTACTGGGTTTGGTTTGCTAGCATTTTGTTGAGGACTTTAGTAGCTATGGTCATAAGTGGTATTGGTCTGTAATTTTCTTGTGATGTCCTTGTCTGGTTTTAATATCAGGATTATATTAGACCCATAGAATGAGTTATGAAAATATTGCTTCCTCTTCTATTTTTTTGGTAGAGTTTGTGAAAGATTGATGTTATGTCTTCTTCAAATATTCAGTGGAATTGACCAGTGAAGCCATCTGGTTACCTAAGGCTTTTGAGGGAAATAAAATCCATATTTAGTCTTACATTACATCAAGGACCAATATATTAATAGTTTGCATCACAGCTTGGTTATCACCTTAATAGTTTGCTTATTTAAATATCTTTAGAAGTAACTCACCTTCCCAAATGAATTGTTAAAAATCATATCCATCAACAGTTGACTGATTTCAAGATTTATAACTCAGTTAGATAAGGAATCTTGTTTGATGGACTCAGGTCTTTTTTTTTTTCCCCTTAAGATTTATTTATTTATTTGTCAGAGAGAGAGAGAGAGAGAGTGCAAGCACGCACCAGCACAAGCAGGAGAGCAGCAGGCAGAAGAAGAAGCAGGCTCTCTGCCGAGTAAGGAACCCAGTGTGGGACTTGATCCCACGACCCTGGGATCAACCAGCCACATGCATCCCAACTCAAGTATCTTTTAACTGATTAAAACCATTAACTGAACAAACCCATTTATTCAGTAGACATTTATTGCATATCTATTATGTATTAGATTTAGAAGAGAAATTTTGACATGAGGATAATGTTCTAATTTGCTGCTGTGGAGAGACTTCAGTTGTAATGTACCTAGTCAGTTGCATATTGGTAAGAGTGGAAGTTTCTGGTCATCCAGAATAATTGTTCATTTGACAGTAACTCTTTTTTGATAATAAATTTGTAAACTGATTTTAATCTGCCCAACTCTTATTACTGGGGCATTTAATTATTTATTCCTTTTTGAAAGTCTGGTCACTGATTTCCTCTTGAGTGTCTCATAGTTTGCTAAAATCTAAGACAAAAGATTATTTAAAAATTCTGTTCTTTCGGGGCGCCTGGGTGGCTCAGTTGGTAAAGCGACTGCCTTCGGCTCAGGTCATGATCCCGGAGACCTGGGATCGAGCCCCACATCGGGCTCCCTGCTCGGCGGGGAAGCCTGCTTCTCCCTCTCGCACTCCCCCTGCTTGTGCTCCCTCTCTGGCTGTGTTTCTCTCTGTCAAATAAATAAAATCTTTAAAAAAAAATTCTGTTCTTTCTGAGCCTGTTTTATCTGGCATTTTTTGTTTTAATATTAGTTTATGTTAATTATAATTTGACAAAAGTGATTTTCCCTCAGGACTTTAATTAATAGCCATTTATTTTTAAAAGAATTGCTACTACCATAGATCAAGGAAGATGAATATGAAAATAAGGCCCAAAGAAAGCTTGCTAATCTGATACTTTGTTACAATTCACCTTATTGTCATCTCTTCTTTAAATAGAGCCAGCTGTAAAGAGAATATTTGTAGGTGAATAAAAGATGTACTTTCATATACTTTAAAGAGTCAACTGATCTCTAAAAGTTTCACTTTAATAAACCTCAGTTCAGAGAAATCCAAAGCATTCCTCAGTCTGAAGGATAGTCTTAGAGGTGGAAAGGAAGAAAATTGTGTTACTGTTCGCAAATGAAAGTCCCCGAGTGAAAAAATCTCTAGCAAGATGAATGGTCATTCACTCTTCAAGGTCTAATTCTTCTTACTGAGTTTTCTTCTTTGGGCCCAGTGACACATTCAGTGAAGGATTGTGATTTTAAACAATTACATCCCATGACTATAAGTACTGAAAAAAGAGAGGTTATTAAAACCCGGGAGACTTCTGAGTTCTAGTAAAACCATTAAGAAGGAACTAATGTGATAATAAAGTGAAAAGCAATTCAAAACTTATCAGCCTAATAAAGAATATTTCCAAATATCTTACCATAATAAAAACCTTTGAAAATGAAACAAAGGAAAAAAAAAACCCATCAGCTCAGATTCACAATCTGTTATGATGGGTTGGGCCCTCATTAAATCAGCCATGATATCTTGAAGAGTATATTTAATTACTGAGTGATTTGTAACCAAATTCGGGGGAGAGTTATAGGGGGAACCGTAAGCATCTTGATGTCAACGCGGCATGCACAGGGTGTCACCATAAACACCGTCTACACTTTAGTACTCTACCTGTCCTCTCTGTGATCCAGTTAGAAGCAACTTTTTCCCTTGCAAGGTGGTGAGTTCCACTTTGCACTGAAATAACACCATTCTGCCAGGAAGCACAAAGTATTTCATCTCTACAAAGGGAGTCTGATGTCAAGAAATGCTTTGTGGCAGATGGCAATGAGTACAGGTCTGCCACCTCCCATTCTCACAGTCCTGGAGGGAAGTGAGGATTAAGTGTTCAGTGTTCAACCTTGGGCACTAATTCCTCACTGCAGATGAAAGGCTGGCTTTCCCCCGAGTGGACTTGTGCTTGCCCATTCTGGCTTGTCCACACGCAGGATTATCTGCACACACAAAGCTTGCGTTTCACAACCAGCTGATATCATGAGATGAGGCACCGAGAACAATTCCACTAATCAGAATCACGGCAGTGCCCAGGCCCTTAACCCACTCTGCATGTTTGCTGTCACCCTAATGCCCCAGACGGGTTTCTCTTCAGTGCTCTGCCATTCCTGTGAAGTTTCTTTCCCATCCCCTTTCTTCAAGGCTCCCTGCCCCTGAGGACCTGTAAGTTACCACTGGTGCCTGGTAGAGTTTTAGGAATCTCAGTGTTTTTGCACTCCCCTCTCTGCAGAAACGAGGCTTATAAAACGTGGGCTTTCCTGTAATAATCTCCCGTGATTGTAAAATTGGGATGGACTTTAAGAAAATGAATCAACTCCCTCATGTTAAGTGAGAGGTCAGAGAGGTCACTGAGAAGGTGATGAGTGTCAAGGCATAAAAAAGTGGCTGGACTGGGCCCGGGTGGCTCAGTTGTTAAGCGTCTGCCTTTGGCTCAGGTCGTGGTCCTGGCGTCCCAGGATCCAGCCCCACATCAGGCTCCCTGCTCGGCAGGAAGCCTGCTTCTCCCGCTCTCACTCCCCCTGCTTGTATTCCCTCTTTAGCTGTGTTTCTCTCTGTCAAATAAATGAAATTAAAAAAACACAAACAAACGGTGGCTGGACTGGAATGGGCATGCCCGTGTCCTTGAACCTGGCTGAGTGCCTGCTGAGGTGATTTACAGCTGGCTGGTAACCAATACTCGCACATTGTTCGGGCTCTGGGATGTTTGGCAGAGCTCTAGAAAGCCGTTGGGCAAATCAATATGGCGCATCTCCTTGGAACATCAATGCAAGTAGGACTTTTGTTGGAAAAAAATCAAGTGTGGTGTGTCCCAGCTCCGTCTCCCCTTTTGTGTTCAGTGTGGTGTGTCGGGACTGAGACTGTACATTTCTGTTTCTCAGTTGCTCCTTTTTAGGCTCTGTCAAGGGGGGTGGGGGGGGCTGCTAGGCAGGAGAAGTGATCTAGTTCTTCCTGTTTCCCGTGTCTGACCTTTCAGGGACAGTTTGGTTCCCCACCTTGTAGCATCACCGCTTCTGGTACCAATGGCTGCTTGTGTTTGCAGTCTTTCCACGTGCCCGGGACCAGTGTCATGGGTCTCCTTAGAAACACAGCACTGGCTCTTCATGTCCCCTTCTTGGAGACCTGGGTCCCTCCTGGGGCTCCTCCTCTCCTCTTCTAGAGCTTCATAATCGCAGCCTCTTCTCTTTATTCCCCAACCCTAGAGTGGTAGCTGCTTTCTGGGACCTCGACCCAGGTCTGCACCCACGACCTCTGGGAACCTCAGTGTCCCCTCTTAGCGTTTCTAGGTCACCAGTGCCTGCTTGTCAACTTTTTTGCTAAATTCTGTTAAAAATGGTTTCTGGGGTGCCTGGGTGGCTCAGTGCGTTAAGCAACTGCCTTCGGTTCAGGTCATGATCCTGGAGACCCGGGATCGAGCCCCACATCGGGCTCCCTGCTCGGCGGAAAGCCCGCTTCTTCCCTCTCTCACTCCCCCTGCTTGTGTTCCCTCTCTGGCTCTGTTTCTCTCTGTCAAATAAATAAAATCTTTAAAAAAAAATGGTTTCTGTGTCCTGACCAGACCCTGACTGACCCAAGTACTTCAACTAGTATTTACTATGATATTAAAATAATCATCATATCTATGGGGTAGAACAGAAAATTTATTCACGTTTAACAGATAAAACAGAAACAACCTCAAAGGAATTTCATGCCTCTTCAGAAATGACTCTTGCATTTCCTTCAAAACACCTTTATTGTCTTCTGTTGGGGTACCTTAGTGGGGAGGTTTGAGAAGCATAGGCTTAATGTGTTATTCCTGAGTATCTATCAGTGCTAGGAGGGAGACTTCCAGAGACTCATGCCTTCATATACTTTTTTATTTTTTCAGAGAGGGAGGTGGGACGGGCTGAGGGAGAGAGACAATTTTAAGCAGCCTCTATGATCAGTGTGGAGCCCAACCCAGGGCTTGATCTCACAACCCTGAGATTCTGACCTGAGCCGAAATCAAGAGTCAGACACTTAACTGACTGAGCCACCTATGAATCCCTCATGTCTTCATTCAAAGAGATGGAGATGGTAGTTGGGTTGAGAGGATGACTGTTTCCAGATTTTACCTATGAGCAAGTCAGATTGCATCTTCAGAGATTAAAAGTGCATGGCTTTAAATGATGCTATTCAATCAATCATCATTCAATAAAACTGACAATGGATTGGTATGAGAGCACTGTTTTCCTGAACTCTATTAAGCTCTAATAGAAAGTTTTGGCTTCAGCTGAGTTGCCTACCCCATATGGACCGGGGAGTTCATGCATGAATGAGAGCCTTAACCAGCCTTTGGAGATGGCGTAAGTCACACCTTCTGACTCGAGCGAGAGCTAAGCTAGCAGCTGTGGTTCGTTCTGTTCACTGATCAGTGAAGCTTCTGTTTTACATTGGAGCGCTGTGCATGTGCTTGGTAGGCTGATCGAGTTGCGACTCCTGGAGAAGACATAACCAGCAGAGCATTATCCCTCTTGAGTAAGCTCCCAGTGTTCTTCTCGGAGTCAACAAGGTAAGAGAACAGGAAGAGAGGAAACTCGTTCCTGAGAGTGTATCAAACATTAAGTTGTTCATAATGCAGTTTAGTATCAGGAGGTAAATCAGGCTTGCATTTCTGAAGTCACAGACATTGTGGTAACTAGACATAAACAGTGTACAGCTTTCTTGGAGACTGGAAGAGAAAATGAGGACCTGGAAATTACATGCTGGTCAAAAGCAAAGAAGTCTCCAGTAATAGTTGGGGGAGAGATGTGGAATAGGTTGGGTTCAATGAGATTGTCCCTGGGAGTTTGGATCAGACCCATGGAGGTCATGAAGTCTAGGTATAGCTTTCTTCTAGTGTTGTATGAGTAGAATTGTATTAATAGGAATGACAAGGCAGTCTTTATGGGAAAGGAACGCCTGAAGGGCAAGCCGAGTGTTGTGGACAAGAGAAAAAGACCAACTCCATACCTTTGTATGGTCAGAAGTAGAGAGCAGAAGACGCTGTGATAGGAGAATTATCTATACAAACCCTAAATGAGGGAATAGAGATATGAAGGTGGCATGCTCGAGGTGGCTCTGGGACACACAGATGCCCTGCTCTAGTGGTCTCAGCTGATTCTTGGGACTTCCTGGCTCGTATCCTTTCAAATAGCCAAGCCTAGAATTAATTCACCTGAGACATAAAAACTTAACCAAATACAGGGGAAGTTCACCAACTGAATTGTCTTTTTAGAAGCAAAAGCCATTTTCCCCAAAGTATATGTCCAGGTAGCCCATTTCCATGAGCTGTTCCTGAGGTCTTTTTGGGTGTAGTCTCTTGTCAGGTTACTTGGAACTTATTCTTACATATCTCCATCTAAAAAAAATGAATGTGATAATCATAAGGACATTTCACTATTATTTTGGTACTCTGCTCTGGTACATGGTAGGATTGAACTGAATTTAGTCATGGCCACGTGACTTATCTTGGTTAGTAAAATGTGGGCAGAAGTCTTTAAGAGCTCCTGCACCAATTGCTACATTTATTCCCCCCCCCCCGCCATGATAGTTCCAGATGGTGTAGTTATTGTCACACTGTGTCCCTTTGCGATGACGATAAGGAGCAGAGCCTTGCCAGATGACACAAAGAGGATGTGTGACGTGAAAAAGAATGATTTCTTCTGGCCATGGACACTGTGGGGTGGTTTCTTACAGTGGCAGACTTTAGCTTATTCTGACCGATACAGAAATTGCTACCAGGGGTGGGCCGCTACCATAGCAAGAGAATCATCATTTGTCATTGGCTTGAGCAACAAGTTAGAGACCATGAAGAAATTGTTATAAAGTCTAGAAAGATGACAACTCATGTTACAGAGTGGCAAAAAAATTGGGTGAAAGTAATGTCCAAGTAACTTGGAAGGCAGATTGTATGCCTAATGAATTTGTAGTTCTACATAAAAGGCAGGAAAACAATATCAATGTTGTGTTGTTTTCTGTCGGCTGCTTTTGACAATGTATTGTGGGAGACAAGGTCAGAAAGGAAGCAGCCGGATTTTAATCAGGAGTTAAGGGGAACTTTGAGGCTTTGCAGTATTGGAAAGACTGACTCCAAACAGCAGAGGATAAAATTGAGAGAGCCTTTGCTAATCGAAAAATGTTAAGTCTGAGTGGTACGGCAAAGGGCATGCCCCCTCTGCCTCCTGTTCAGAACCATTCAGCTGATTATATTTCCTTGGCTATCGCTATTAAAACCTCTGCATTATTGAAACCTCTTTACTAGAGTAAAGATCCAAATAAGATGTGTTTTTCAGGTAACTATGGGCATCAGTGTTGGCAGATGAAGTTTTCTGTAATCAAAGAGATAAGAGGCTGATGTTATTGCAGAAGCTATGCTTCCAAGAGGGTTGCCAGGCTGAACTACAGGCGATTGTGACCGCTAATGACCGAGAATGAGCCTTGGGCCCCAAATATTTAGGGCAGGAAGCAGGTCAAGCCAGCGCAGCCCTCAAGCTAAGCACGTCCCCTGATGCCTGCTTCACAAGCATCAAAGAGCACAGTAGCGAGGCCACAGAGGATTATGGGCAATGAGGCTTCTCACGGAGAGCATATTTAGGGGCTAATACTCCTCACGCCCAGGTTAGGCCTCAAGGTGTCTGTTTGGGGGGTTTCAGGATTGCCAAAGACCAGTATCTCTGTGTCTCTTTCCAAACAGACAATAGCATTGTCCGCCCCCTGTTTCATCTTTGTGGATTAGGTGTTAGAGATCAGTAACTTGTCTTTGTATTTCAGAGGTCTCGAGAACGGGAAGAGCCACATCCAAGCACGGTTTAGTCACTGTGTATGACTCCCTGTTATGGACCGAATTGTGTCCCCCGCAATCAAATGTTGAAGCTTTAGCCCCCCGTGAGACTATACTTGGAGATAGGTCCTTTAAAGACGTGATTAAGGACAACTGAGGCCCCCCAGTCCAACGGGATAGGCCTCAGGAGAAGCCAGTCCTGCTGTGCCTGGGCCTTCTAGCCTCCAGAACTGTGCCAAACAAACTTTGCTTGTTTAAGCCCCGTAGTCCATGAGATTTTCTTATGCCGGCTCGAGCCGACGAATACAGCTCCTGAGGAAGGGCCTGCCGTGCGTCACCCAGAGACGCTTGATCCACAGGCTGGGACTTCAGAGTTGTCTCTCCTGGGGAGGGAATAAGTGAATCGTGTTGAAGGAAAGAAGACTGAGCTATTCAGTGACCTGAGAGGGGGACCCCAGTTATCATGAGGGCTCTTCAGCTGTGAGGGTGCTGTTTCCAGGACCCCAAGAAGATAAGCTTTGTTATGTGGCTCCTGAAATGTGACCAGAAGCGACAGGTGTTTTGTCTAGGCAGACTCCCTTAAGACCTAATGTAGGCGTTCTGCCATCCCCTCCCCCCGCCCCCGCTACCTTCTGCCACAGCATCTGTGATGTTCCAGATGGTAGAGCATTTGTCAACCTGTGTCCCTGAATGCAGATGACATGGAACAGTCCCAGCCGGTCGACAGTAGTCATGAGCGAGGGTGAGAAATGATGTTCACAGCTGTTGAGCTTTGGGGATTGCTTATTGTGGTGGCATGGCTTAGAGTGTATCTCTACTGATTTAATCAGTCATAAGAGAAGGAAAATTTCCAAAATTTTCACAGAATTGGTGTAATATGATCAATCTATTGGAGTTTGTCCTTCATTAGGTAGAGAAGTAGAGCTGACGTCAGAGGACACCCATCAGTCACTGAGTTGTCCTTTATATTCAAATGTGATGCTCTTGAATCAGTGTGGGAAGAACATGCTTGAAGCTAATTTGTCAGTAGTGGTCATGGGTTCTCTTAAAACCATTACTAGCTGCCTCTAGTAAGGCAAGGGTGATATGTAATCATCAGTCAGAGCAAGCCTGGGCCTCCAACCCACAACACAGTCCCATTCACTTGGAGGTGCAAGAAGTGGGTAAGAACGTTAGTTGACAGCAAGAAGGCAGAGTCCTCAATGAATCTCTCTCTTTTTTTTTAATTTAATTTTATTTTTTCAGTGTTCCAAGATTCATTCTTTATGCTTCATACCCAGTGCTCCATGCAATACATGCCCTCCTTAATACCCACCACCGGGCTCATCCCCCCAGCCCACTCCCCTCCAAAACCCTCTGTGTCTCAGAGTCCACAGTCTCGCATGGTTGGTCTCTGCCTCTGATTTACCCCAGTTCACTTTTCCTTTCCTTCTCCTAATGTCTTCTGTGGTATTCCTTATGCTCCACAAGTGAGTGAAACCATATGATAATTGACTTTCTCTGTTTGACTTATTTCACTCAGCATAATCTCTTCCAGTCCCATCCATGTTGCTATAGAAGTTGGGTATTCATCCTTTCTGATGGCTGAGGAATATTCCATTGTCTATATAGAAGACATCTTCTTTATCCATTCATCTATTGAAGGGCATCTTGGCTCTTTCCACAGTTTGGCGATTATGGACGTTGCTGCTATGAACATTGGGGTACATATGGCCCTTCTTTTCACTACATCTGTATCTTTGGGATATATAAGTACTGCCATTGCAGGGTCATAGGGTAGCCGTATCTTTAATTTTTTGAGGAATCTCCACACTGTTTTCCAAAGTGGCTGCCCCAACTTGCATTCCCACCAACAGTGCACGAGAGTTTCCCTTTCTCCACATCCTCTCTAACACTTGTATCCTGTCCTGTTAGTTTTGGCCATTCTAACTGGTATAAGGTGGTATCTCAGTGTGGTTTTAACTTGAATTCCCCTGATGGCTAATGATGTGAAAAAATATCCAGTGGAAAAAAGACAGTCTCTTTAATAAATGGTGCTGGGAAAATTGGACAACTATGTATATAAGAATGGAACTTGAGCATTCTCTTAGACCATACACAAAGAGGAACTCAAAATGGATGAAAGACCTCAACGTGATACAGGAATCTATCAAAATCCTAGAGGAGAACATAGGCAGTAACCCCTTAGACAGTGGCCACAGCAACTTCTTTTGAGACATGTCTCCAAATGTAAAGGAAACAAAAGCAAAACTGAACTTTTGGGACTTCATCAAAATAAAAAGCTTCTGCACAGCAAAGCAAACAGTCAACAAAACAAAGAAGCAACCCACAGGATGGGAGAAGATATTCGCAAATGACACTCTAAGATCTATGAAGAACTCCTCAAACTCAATACCCAAAAAGCAGATAATCGTCTCGGTGAATCTTCAGATCATGTTCAGCCTCCTTGTGGACCACAAACCAGGAACAGGGAATGGCAACTCATGAATTGCCGACATTTGTAAAATCAGGGTATAATAATGGAGGAATAGCCATTGTAAACCTTTTTGCATGATGAGATTTACAAGGAATTTAACCCCATATAGTTCCAGTAGCTCACTGATAAAGCTCTAAGAATGTAGTCTGGTATGCTCTTATGGTAGGGAGTTGAGACTAGCTTAGAACATTCTGTAGAATAGAATGCGCTGTTGTCTATTGTGTGATTGATGTTTGTTTTCCAACAATACTTCCAAAAGCAGAGAATCTCAAGGGTGTGTGTGTGTGTGTGTGTGTGTTGAGGTGTATGTGCTGGGCGGAGTCATGTTAGATTAGCGCCAACCCTATTGACATCATCTTAACTTGATCTTATCTGCAAAGACCCTGTTTCCAAAGAAGGTCTCATTTATAAGGGTTGAGGTTAGGGCTTCGAGGTATCCTTTGAGGGGACAAAATTCAACCCATCACACCTTGTGATATGTCTTTTTCCTGAAGCTTCTTGGAAGTGACTTCTATTTCTCGCAATGTCACTTGGATAAAGGGAAGGCCCCTGAGGCAGAACTTGAGAGCCTAAAACAGAATGGGAGTGAGGGGAGGAGCACTGACGTGAGCTGTAGGGAGGACTATTTGGTGAGTGCTGGGAGGACTATTTGATTAGGAGCTGAGTTCGCAGAGTGGCTTGGAGGAGAGACGTGCACAGCCACACATGCTGCTGACCCCACAGTAAGACGGGATGAGAGCTCTTGGGGTTCTTGCCTTTGGAAGACCGAGACCCAGCTCAAACCTGCCTAAGTGAGGAAAGGATTACTGACTCATGTAGCCGGGAACTACATATAAAGCAGAATAAAGCATAACCATTGGCCATTACGTGAAAATATCAGAAAGAGCCAGAACTGTCATTAGTACTGTCTGGAAATTAATAATAGCAGTAATAATACTTTAAAAAACTAGACACTGAAATATATTCGAATATATTGGTGAATGGCCAGTTTTTAAACTTAGGTGACACTAAAGTAATAAATTATATGCAGTATGACAGGGGTGTAAAGAAGGAAGGAAGAACTTTTTGCTGGAACAGGGAAGAGTTTAAATATCAGCTCCATTTGATGAATCGTGGAAGGTGTTTATCCCAGGTTTGGGGCGTGAATTAGTGACTTGAAATTGGAAGCGTTCGGGCGCATGATGCTGAACTCAATTTTCAATAGTGTTATTAGGATTTCAGTAGTCACCATCCAATAGAGGGCATCCCTTCGGACACCCCATTTCTCGACAAGGGCAGGAACGGTGAGAAACTGAAAGAATGTGCATTTTCTTCCCAAGGTTAAGTTGTCCCCTTTTTGGTTCTTCTTTTTCAATTAGAAGATATGGAATAGTCGAATGAATCTCTAGAATTTATCAACCGGTGGACAGTAGGCCCTTTAGCTCAATGAGATCAAGTGCATGGACTTGAAATTCAAGTAATTCTTTATTAGAATAAGACAAGGAAGTACATAAATCTCCGTCCAATTTGTACTTCATCTTTGGGGTTTGAGGAAAATGTGTTAGATGCTATAAATGAATACAGGAAGCTCATCTCCAAAAAGGCAAATAGACATTATTCCAAAGTACTCTGACAAGAAGGAAAGTTCCCTATCTCCGATTCATTTTATATTTCAGGAAGAAATAGAGAACAGAAAGAGAGGGAAAGGGAAGAAAGCATGGTGTCCTGCTGATGTCTTGTTGCCATTTTGTAAGGATTATGGTATCTTACTAACTACTAATTAGTAGTTCCGTGTTTGAACTATACGTCAATCTTACATCGTTCAGGAGTTGGTGGATGGAATAATGTAGCTTCACCATCCCTCTCCTGATTCCCTAAGTTTTCCCCAGAGGTCCTCACGGTCGCTGGTTCCTTATATACACGCCTGGTGATATTCTTTGTATTCTTTTTTATCATATAAGCGGGAACGTACAATATAAATGACTTTCATGTTGGCGATCAGTCTGTATGAAGGCATGAAGCACAGGGCTTTTTGGTGGGAAATGGCACTCCGTCACATGATTGTTTAGGTTGTTTACAGTCTTTTGCTATTAGAAACAATGAATTGGGGGGTATACAAGTGGTTTCATATATGAGTGAGTCTGCCTGTAGGATAAGTTCCCCAAAGATAAATGTGTGACAATCCCTGTGTCAGTCGGGGAAACAGAGGCAGTCTTTGTAAATGTTCTGGTTAGAGGTTTTTGGGGGAGTGGGGCACATGCATCTTTAACACACGGGGTGGGGTGGGGTGGGGGGTAGGTCGGAGAGGCTGGAAGTGGCAGTCTCAGCTGGAAGCAGCCGAGTGGGTGGTCCTCAGGAGCTTAGCAAGATAGTGGTGGTTCCCGGCAATCTACAGCTCTCACCAGGGATCTCTGTGTGCCCCACCACGTGGGTGGTCCTCAGGACCTTGCCTGGACCACCAGTCTCCCGCTTTCCAGCGTGTCCCTCATCTGCAAGGACTTCTCCCTGAGAACTAACTTAAGAACCCCCTGGGAAGGGGGTGCTGGGGAGATAGCCCCCCTACTTTTCTTTCAATGATGACTGAGTGGGTGCTGGTGGTGAAGACCTAACAACAGACAAGCCAGAGCAAGCAACATGTGGACGGGTGCTGGGTCGGTGGGCACGTGAACTTGAAGTCTTAACTGCTGCCTCCCGATTGCTGCTTGGAAAGGTCGGACTGATTTACCTCTCAGCCTTGGGACATTTGTAAGGTGGCCTCCTTCCTTACACTCGCGATAGCACAATGGATGAAACAAAAACTCCATTTTCGATAAACTGATCATGGAAATGGATACTATCTTGTAGTTTCTGGTTTGTATTTTGAAATAAAATTGAGGATTTTTCATACTTTGGAAGACCTTATTTCTCCCCCTGTGACTTGTGCATTTGTGTCCTTTGCCCATTTTTGTATTAACGTTGCTGCGCTTTTACTTGTTGATCTATAAACGCCCTTTGTCAGAGTGCTGCGAACTTACACCAGGGCTAGTGTTCTTCTTTTGCCATGCAGAAAATTTTAATGTTGTTTACTCAGATTTAAAACATCTTTTATTTATAGCTTTTGAGTTCTGTATCATGCATAAAAAGGTCTTCCCTACGTGGAGATCATCAGGGAATTTGCCTGTGTTTTCTTCAACAATATTTATGGATTTTTAAAAATTTACATCTTTGACCCATTTGTAATTTATTTTGGTATGTTGAGTGTGATAGGTGCCCAACTTAATATTTCCCTTGCATGAATTAGAGGGAAACAGAGGGTTCTAGGTTAAGATGTATTCTCTCTGATGCTTTTCAGAAGTTCTCAATTCCAGACATCCCGCCTAGAGGTCTGGGCAGCCCCAGGTCAGGTTGGGCAGGCAGGGGACTGGGGAGGACTTTGCAGGTTGGGGCCATGCTGGAGGCAGCCGTGAGCTTGGTGTCTTCACAGCAGGGAATAAGACCAGCTGCCGAGGACAGGCTGATGATGTGGAGCGGAGGGAGACATGAGATGAGCCTGGTGGGGGGGGGTGCTCTGGAAGCTTCTTGATATCATGCCAAGGTGGTGAGGAATAGGGCTTTGAGCAGAGAACTGTAGTCATTGTGTTTTGGAAGTTTGACCTGGTAGTGGGTTGAGATAGGCAGACGATAGAGTTGGGGAGCCTGAGTGGAGGCCACTGCCACAGCCACAGGCTGGGCCAAGCTCTGGCCTCCTTCCTCGAGCCTGGGGTGGTGGGGGCTGGAGCGTGGCTGCCTGCAGACCAGGGACAGTTGCCAAACCAGGACTCTCACTAGCATCCCTGGACTTAGAATGGGATATCCCCAGGAGATCTGGGGACCAGGTGCCCCCCTTCTGCTCCAGAGTTGACCCCTGAGAACTTCACATCAGATCACGTGTCCTTGTGGGATCCGTGGCTCAGTGATGAAACTTAACGTTTGTTGAGTTGATGACGTGCCTTGTTGCGGTGAGTTTTACATGTAGATCTCAGGGAATCCTCGCCTGCTCTCACCCCCATTTCAGAGATTAGGAAAATGAGGCTGATAGAAATGAGCTAGTTTACTCAGGGTCTCAGAGATTGAATATGGTAGAGCTGGCTTGGGGGAGGGTGTCTGTCCCCAGAGATGGAGCGTGTAACTCGCAAGCTATGCCTCTGTGACTCAGGCACAACGCACTCTTCCCTCTGCTGGGGCTTCTGAGCAAAGGGCAAAGATTTATGTGCGTATATACACTGTCCACTTACAGCTAAAAATGTACCCAGGCTTGGGGATCTACAGACAAGTGATTCTAGGCACATCTGGGTGGCTTAGTCGGTGAAGCAGATACCTTTGGCTCAGGTCATGATCTCGGGGTGCTGGGATGGAGTCCCTCATCAGGCTCCCCGCTCAGCAGGGTGTCTGCTCTCCCTCTGCCTCTGCCCCTCCCCCTGCTCATGTGCATGCTTTCTCTCTCTCAGATAAATACATAAAATATTTTTAAAAATAAGTGATTCTGAATTGTTGACATACATTCTAGTCTAAGCAGGTCACTGCCTACAGAGAAAGATTCTAAGAGCTTCTTTGGGGAAAACGCTCCTGTCTCCCAGAATACCTCTCCTGGCTCCTCACAGATGCCCAGGATTCCTTTAAGGGAGACAAAGGCTTTCTTTAGGGATAATGGCTAAAACTAAAGGCTGGGGCCACTGTTGCTTCTTCTTCGTCCTTCGTGTTCTCTGTAGGACACATGAATATTTTTTTCTAGACTTCAGCAGGAGAAAAGGTGGCCTCTTTTAGAAATGTTTACCCTTCCCATTCACTTGCTGTTTTTGTGCAATTATTTGATAAGAAAACCCAGGTTATAGGACTGGCCGGCCGTGTTTATTTGAAAGGGAGGGAGCTGACAGTCTGAGAGCCCTTTCTCAGCAGGCAGCTACTCACCCTTCACCAGCAGAGGTCCGCCTGCGGTCTGGGAATCAGGGCGGCTGCCTGGGCTTGGCCCCCGGGCGGTCATACCGGGTCCCTCCAGAGGGCTCTGTGCTTGCTTTAATGCGCTGCTGTCGCTGCCTTCAAACCCTTAATGGTTTTCTGAACTAGGGAAGTTGCCTCTTGATTTTGCCCTGCATCCCACAAATCACAGAGCTGTCCCTGCCTGAAGGGACATGGCAAACAATACTTGCTCAGCCCTGGGACGGGATGCTCTATCCACCCCCCGTTACACGCCTTTGTCTTAAGGCTCGGTGATGAAGTACCGGAAGGCGAGGGGCGAGGAGCAACGTTGGATAAGGTTTTATATAGGTTGCCCACTCCATCCTTCTACAAGCACCTCTCTGACCTCCTGGCTCTCTTCCTTGCTAGAACCATCCACAACCCATAATTAAAGCAGCAGCACAGTTACTGAGAGAAATGGGAGAACTAAGCTTGCAGCTAGAGCTTTGGCTCCAGGTTCACAGTTGTTTCTTCTCCAAGATTCTGTGAGCCTGTCTCCTTGGGGCTCTTAGTGTCTTGTCCTACAAGGCACCTGCTCAGTGACATCGGTAGGAGAGTCCACAGCTGGGTCCCGTTTCTCCTGACAGCCTGCCACTAAAGACCGTACTCAGATGAGTGGGTTTCGAACTGGGTTCACATTAAATCGTTTGCGGAAACAAACCTGTACTCAAAACAGAGGGGTCTCAACTACTGCCCCCCTTCCCTCCTACCCACCCTCCCTCTGACTTCTAGGGCCCTACGTTGCAAAGTTTGAAAACTCCTGGCTTAGGTCTATGTATGGACCTCCTGATGTTTGTCCAACTCTAAGCTTACTTAAATCCGAAGCATTCTAGCTCAAAGACAGTTGCGAGAAGAGACCAGAGCAGGCTGGCTGTGTCCCTTGGGTATCTCAGCTTAGATACCCACCATAGATTCCTCTGTTCTTCAGCACCTACCTTTCCAGTCCTATTATGGTGGCTTCATTCTGGTTTTGCAACAAACCCACGAAGTGGGACAGTGGGTAGGTTGATCACACGAATGGCCCACTGAATGGCCCCGCCCGCCCCCCCATGACTTTTTAGCTTCCTCCCACTCTGAAACTGGGCTTGGTCATTGACTTGTTTTGACCAATGGGATGGAGAAGATGGGAGGTCAGCAGAACCTTGCAAGTGTTTTGCTTGTGGCTTAGTTAGGCTTTTCCAGAGAAATAGAATCAGTAGGATATATAGAGATATGTAAGAAGAGGAAAGTTCTTATGGGAATTGACTCAACATTCATGGAGGCTGAATCTGCCCACAACCTGCCATCCGCAAGCTGAGAACCAGGAAGGTCAGTGGTGTGGTCCTGTTGAAGTCAGAGGGCCTGAGCGTGGTGGGAGTTGTGATGGTGTAAGTCTCCATCTGAGTCTCGAAGGCCAAGAACCAAGAGTACCATTGTCCAGGGGCAGGGAAAGATGGATGTCTTAGCTCACAGGGAATGAATTTGTCCTTCCTCTGCCTTTTTGTTCCATTCAGGCTCTCTACAGATTGCGGGATACCCGCCGGCCATAGTTGATGATCTCTCCTTAGCCTACTGATTCAAATGCTAATCTCTTCTGGAGACACTCTCACAAAAACCTAGAAATAATGTTTTTCTAGCTATCTGGGTATTTCTTAGCCCAGTCAGGTTGACACATACAGTTAACCATCACAATCTCTAATGAAAAACGACATCCCTTTCCCTATCCTTCCCCACCCCCATTGGCAGATGCGTCCCCCCCCCCTTTTTTTTGCTGTTTTCTTATGTTTCTTACTGCCATAATTCTGAAGATAGTGCTTATACTGCTATTTCTTGACTTTTAATTTTAGAGTACCCTTTTATTACTGTTGAGTATATATTAAGAAAACTCAGAATTAAGCTTTGTTACACCATCACGTAATCTTCCCATGAATGTATTTCCCTTCCCCCCCTTCAGGGATGGAGAGGTTAGAAAGTGTTTTCATTATGTTAGCTGTTCATCTTATTTCCAGATGAGGCAAATTATATCTTAGTGATTCTGTTTTCTTTCCTGTGCAAATTTTTGGTTTCTTCATTTGGGAAGTGCACTTTTTCTTCTCCCTTTCTGCCTTCCTTTATTTCTCTGGCATTATCTTTCTATGCACTCAACCAGCTTTTTCCTCCAGTCTTATTCTGACTTTCTTCAAGGTGAGACCTCTCAGATGTTAGTCCCACTTAATTAATTTTGCTTTTGAAGCCTGTGCCTTTGGTGTCCTATCAAAGAATGATTGCCAAGACCAATGTCAATGGATTTTCTCTTATGTTATCTTCTAGGAGTTTTACGGTTTTAGTTCTTGTGTTTAAATCTTTAATCATTTTGAGTTAATTTTTGTGAGTGGTGTAAGATGGGATTATCCAATTTTCTCAATATTGGTGATTGAAGAGATTATTCTTTTCCATTGAGTATCCTTGGCTCCCTTGTCAAATATTAGTTGACTAAATACCTGTGGGTTTATTTCTGGGCTCCAGATTCTGTTCCATTGGTCTGTAGGTATATTTTTATGCCAATACTGAAACATATATTGTTTTTACCGTATTGTTTTGATTATTGTAACCTTATAATAAAGTTGGAAGTCAGGAGGTGTGAGGTCTCTGGCATTGTTCTTTCTCAAGATTGTTTTGGCTGTTCAGTGTGTTTTGTGGTTTCTTATTTATTTATTTATTTTTAAATTTAGATGCAGTTAGCCAAGGGAGGGAAATGTTTTGTGGTTTCCTGCGAATTTTAGGATATTTTTTTCTATTTCTGTGAAAAATCCCATTAGAATTTTGATGGAGATTGCACTGAATCTGTGGATCACTATGGACAGTATGGATATTTTAACAATATTAATTCTTCCAATCCATGAACACAGGGTATCTTCTATTTATTTGTGTCTTCGTCAGTTTCTTTCATCAAAGTCTTATGGTTTTCAGTGTACAGATCTCTATGTCCTTGGCTAAGTTTATTCCCAGGTACTTTATTGTTTTTGATGCTCTTGTATATGGGATTGTTTTATTTTTCAACTATTTTTTTTGTGAGTATATAGAAATGCAACTGATTTCTATATGTTGATTTTGTATCTTGCAACTTTATTGAATTCGTTTATTAGTTCTCAGTTTTTTGGTGGAGTCTTTAGGATTATCTGTGTATGAGATCATATCATCTGCAAAGAGAGCAGTAGCTGAGTCATAGAGAGGCTTTTCTCATGAGTCCGGAGATCCTGGGTTGGTGGTTAATTTTTAAGAATGGGACACTTAAAAGGGGATCAAGCTCTGCATGTGTTGAAGGGCTCTGTGTGTATCCATTTACCGGATGGTTGGTGAAGGTGCAGGGATGCCGCCATTTTTGGAGAGACTGTAGGTCCTGCCGTGTGCCGCCACTTTTCCCGGGATGCCCTGATCCTTTTACTGGAGTTTAGGAACCTTACTTCCAGGAATATCATGGATGTCTTCTGATTGTATTCTCATGTGGGAGAGTGAAAGAGAGTGTTGGAAGTAAAGCAAGGAGGGGGAAGCCCCTGTCTCTTCTTCTAAGGGTGCTAATCCTTCCCGAGGGCTCCACTCTCACCAGATCTTCTCCCAAAGGCCCCACTTCCTAATACCATCACGCTGGGGGTGAGGAGTCAACATGTGAACTTCAAGGAACACTGTTCATAATACACCATGAGATGAAGGGTCATATGTGGACACTTGCTGAACCCCAAGAGCGCTATGCTAGCTCACCTCCCCTACCAGTAAGAGCTTTCCTCCCTTCCCTGAATTTTCTTCCTTCCCACTTGGCCTGCTGGGGTTGGAAGTGGGGATAGAAGCCCAACCCTAGAGAGGGAGCAGAGGCTGTGGCAGCCCCTCTCCTAACTGCAATGCCCAGCTAGACCTGTGGGGGAAATCGAGAAACTGCCACTTGGAGCAGTGGTTTGAATTTCCATACTTACATGGGAACAGATATTTAAATTGTGGAATCAATCTTTTGTGATTCAGCCCTTTTTAGATTAAAAAAAATTTTTTTTTGAAGATTTTA
The DNA here is from genome assembly GCA_004023965.1 of Spilogale gracilis. Taxonomy (NCBI): domain Eukaryota; kingdom Metazoa; phylum Chordata; class Mammalia; order Carnivora; family Mephitidae; genus Spilogale; species Spilogale gracilis. The sequence goes on along the minus strand of PITA01005073.1, from coordinate 93,227 downwards.
TTTATTTGACAGAGAGAAACACAGCTAGAGAGGGAACACAAGCAGGGGGAATGAGAGAGTGAGAAGCAGGCTTCCCGCTGAGCAGGGAGCCCGATGTGGGGCTCAATACTGGGTCTCCGGGATCATGACCTGAGCCGAGGGCAGCTGCCCAACCAACTGAGCCACCCAGGCGCCCCTCTTTTTAGATTTTTGTAATTGGACTATGAACAGGACATTGATGGAGCTGAGTTTTTGTCCAGTAGTAGAAAAGGAACTTGTCCACCAGCAGTTTTAAAACAAAAATGTGATGAAAATGTGTGTTAATAAGTTTCTGTTGCTTTATGAGTATATCCCAGAATTTGGGGTAGTTCATCCTATAGGTTACATTTCTCTGAGAAGATGTATATTTTCATTCGAGGGGATAAAATTCTTGGCTATTTGTTTTTTAGACCATTTCAATGATGTTATTCCATTGTCTCCCTACATCAAATGCTGTTGGAGAGAAGTCTGTGTCATTGTGAATATCATTTGTGTCTCTGAATGTTGTGCAGGGGAGGCACTGACTGCCCTTGTTTTGGACTGTCCTTTCTATGCAGGCTTTTAGAGCAAACAGCCTGGGAAGACAGAGACAATATTTCCTTCTGGAGCAAACAGTAGCTTTGCTCAATGCCATCCAAGCGAGAGATGTGCCTCCCTTGGGGTTTTCAGCATGCTGTTCCCAGAGCAGGGAGATTGCCTTTCCTGTTTGTGGTGGGAGGCGTCTGGAGCCCAGCTTTGTCTTTTTCTGGCTTGGAACAGGGGAAGTACCATTTAGACAGGAGGTTGAGCAAATTCAAGCAGGTCATTATTTTATGAACTCCTCTAGAGTACTGAACCACTCTTACATGGTAATGTGAATAATCCTGGGCTCACACTTGTTCCCACAGCAATGTGCTATTGATAATTCCCATTGACAACCCCGAGTTTGATTTTAGCTTGCATCATTTGTGCTTGTCTCCTCCACGTTTATTCAAAGTACTTATTCTGTTCTTTTTTTATTTTTTAAACTTAACTCATCCAGCTTTCCCTTGTTGTACACTCTCTTGGGATTTTTCAGATCAGAGGTGTTGCTAGCCCTAAAATTTTACAGTGATCCCAGGCCTATTTAATGCTCACACACTTCCCTTTTCCCCTGTTCATGTTCGATGTACTACATTCCCCATTTTATGACTTTTCACTTCTTCAAACTGTCCTTTATTGCTGAAAGTTCCACATTGTAATTTGAAAAGTAGAACACTAAAATATCCGTTTTTGAGTGATCTGCTAACTACTGGGCTGTAATTGTATTCCAAATTGATAGTTCAGCCAAAACTTTAACTATTTTATTCAACTTGAGAGTTATATTTGTAGCTGATTATTCTTGCTTATGGCTTTACCTGGAGCTTTTATATCACAGTTATATATTGTACCATGATAGATATTTTTCCATCTATTTGCACAAAGCTAGATAAAAAATGTTAACAAAGACATAAAAGTCCTATGTTAAACCAAGAATACTATTGGAATCAGAAATGATACACTGTTTCATCTTACTTTTATTTTTTTCCAAAATTTATTGCTATGGAGAAGATTCCATCCGAGGATATGATAGCTGATATAGGTGTATCAAAATTTCAAGCCCCTTCGATTACGGAGCTAAAACTTCTCTCCTACTCTGGCTAGAAATGAAAAGGACTCCATTTATCATCAGATGAATGACCCGAGGCAGAAAAATAAATTCCAACCATAGAGATGAGACATGTCTTGCTTGTGGGTACCAGATTGGGTGTTCTTCTAGTGAGGGCTGGCCCATCATTTCAATTCCTCTTCCTTCAGTGATTTCCCACATTACACTTTAATCTAAGGGAGGTTAGGAAACCCTGGGTAGAGAATTGCTGTGCTTTGGCCTTTTCCCCCACAGTAGAAGGGCAGGGCTGCCGCTGCTGCTGCTGCTGCTGCTGCTGCTGCTGCTTCTTCTTCTTCTTCTTCTTCTTCTTCTTCTTCTTCTTTAAAGATATTATTTATTTATTTATTTGACAGAGAGATAAATCACAAATAGCAGAGAAGCAGGCAGAGAAAGAGGGGGAAGCAGGCTCCCCGCCGAGCAGAGAGCCCGATGTGGGACTCGATCCAAGGATCCTGAGATCATGACCTGAGCTGAAGGCAGAGGCTTAACCCTCTGAGCCACCCAGGCGCCCAAGGGCATGGCTTCATAATCTGGGATCTGTGGGGCCCCCAGGGGTCTCAGGCAGGCTTTGTGTACAAGGGGGGGCATAGGTTGTGGGGTACGGATGCAAAGTAGCTCCACATCTTTCACTGCGTTCTCAGAGGGGGTCCATGATCTTCCAAATGCCAGGAAAGGCATGTGACAGTGTCTCTCTTTGACTGTTACATAAGGCCTCATGGGTTTAGGAAGCACTTATGTGTGAGGTCTATTTTAAGAACTTGGTTGAAAATTATTAGGGGTGGTTTCCAATGTATGGAGAACAGTGAGAGGCTCCTCCCTGGACTTACTCAGCTTCAGGAATCCTCCGCGTTTCACGAATTGCTTTTAGCCATTGAAATGCATGGCTGATGCCATTGTCCTAACTACCCTGAGAGGAGGGTCCTGTTAATGTTAATAATTCTGTTCCTGATGAGGGTACTGAGGCTTGCAGGGGCTCAGCCACCTGCTGATGGGTGCCCAGCTACCAAGTGCTTGAGTGGGGAGCTGAGATTTGAACCTGTGGCCAGCCAGCTCCATGGGCCTTCCTAGGCTGATGCCTCCAGGCTCTCTCTTCTGGAGACTCTCGGGTCCCCGCTCTGCATCCCTGCTCCCACGTGCTGTGCCTGCCTTCCCTGGACGTGCTTTCATTTTGGAAGAAGTTGCCATTTACAGAGGTCCTCCTCAGCTTTACACACGGTTTTATTGTATATATATTTTTTCCTGCCTGTTTTCTAAAAAAAAAATATTCTGCTTGCTTTTGTTCTAATAAGGACTCAGAGAGAAATATTTTTATTCTCACTTCACAGGTGAGGGAGCCTCGGATGTTAGCAGCTTGGCCAGAGTTATGCCTAACCCGTGATGGAGTTGGCGCTGGGATTCGGACACTCAGGACCCTCGCCTCTCCGGCCCAAGCTGGGCTCAGGGCTCAGTTACATGCGGCATGAGCTTTTGAGAGAAAAAAGTACGTCGAGTATATTTCCTCAAAGAGGCTTTATATTTACACAGTCAGTTAATGGTAACTAGAATTGGCCACGTGGCTTGACAGCGTAATTATTTCAGCAAAGGGGAGAGTGTGAGATTTAGCGTATGAGCATCTTGCCTGCCCTTGGGGCACAGTGGTGTCCTGATCCGCTTCTCAGTACCCGCTGTGGGCTGTCGATTCTCGGTGCCAGGCAGGGCTCGTGGGCATCAGAACACGTGCTCCCACGGCTTTGGAAAACTTTTAATAGGGAAAGGGGACACTTGATGGAACTTGGGTATTTATGGCTTGTGCTCACCCCTCTCTCAGCCAGATCGTTTCCTGGAACCGGGAGCGCCTCAGCCACCCTCGACCAGAAGGTACGGTGGCTGTCCTAAGCAACCAGGTGAGTGACATCCAGCATCGAGAGGACATTCCTGTCCTTCAGGGAGCGACTGACCCAGCTTAATCCGTGTCACTGACCACTTCATCCAACCATATTAGCTTTACCCACAGAGATGAGGGAACAGGGAGAATTCTACTCCATGTGGAGGTCTTAGGAAAGAAAAAAACTATAGGGAAAATAGCAGAAGCCAGAACATCATTGTAAAAAACTGACCTACCCTTAAATATATAGTATATGATTAGTTTGCCGTTTCGGTATTTCATCAGCCCAAATTACTGCCAGAATGTTAAGACACGATGGCTTGGCTAAGTGGTTGGTTAGAAATCATCTAATCTAATAATCTGTAAATAACCCAATACATATAGCTATATACCTACACAGTTATAGAAATTTCTATGGGATACACACCCCCCTATTACCTGGGTTTTTTTATGAGGGAGGGACAGATTTTGGATGCTTTCCACTTTCTGCCTCACTTACTTTTTAAAAAATTCATAATGAGTGTGCAGTAAGTATTTCCTGTCATCAGAAAAAGACAAAAATACAAAGCATGGATTTGGAGGTAAGATTTCACTTTCTATCACCGGAGCTCACCTGCGAGGGCTTTGCTGTCCGCATCCCCTGGGGAGTGTTTCTGCTATGGCAGGCCTGTCTCCACCCTCACCACAGGCCCTGTGTGGCTGCTCCCGCAGTTAACGGTGATGACAGTTAACCCTTGTGACAACGTTCTGTACATGGAGGAGGCTTCACCCGCTCTGGACCCCAGTGCGTTGTGCTCGTGTAGTCACTGCAGGGTTCGGAAACCTTGCTGGGCCTCACAGCCACCTTCTGCCCATCTCTGATGGGGGCTTCGTGGAGACCTCTCCAGGGAACGGGACGATGATGGAGGAGACCACAGCCCTGAATCCCTCTGGGAAGAGGCATCAGAGCAGTCTGGAGAGAAGCAAAATTGGTCTTCCTTCAGAGGAGAGAGCCGTTTGTGGAATTAAGCATCACTGTTCATATTCCTGTGGGGGGGGGACAAGGGTATCAGATGTGACTTCCTAAAGTTCCAGGATACTTCTGGAAAATTAGGATGGAATGATGTCCTTGAACCAGAACATTTCAGAAGACAGGATACTTGAGGGACACCCCAGACCAACAGGGATGGGTCTGGGGGACCCATGTGTCCCTATCTTCCAATGTCTAAGGAGAGTTGGGATAGTCAGGTTGCTTAGCTGCCCTCTGCTTTGGTTCCCTCATATGGAAAAGTAGGGTAATAATGATCGTTGTCATGATGACGTCCATGAACACACGTGTGCACAGGAATCTACAAAATGTCAGCTCTCACTTGTGTTCAGTCATGGCGGTCTAGGGTGGGTACGTGAGACCACGTAAGGGAATGTTGGTGTTATAGTCACTCCTTTAGTAAATGTTGGGGGCCGACATACCCCTTCTACAGCCTCACAGTGTGAAGCAAGTGAGCCCGAGGCTCTGAGGTCTTGGGACCTGGAGGAAGGTCGCTCTGTGTAGGAATTGTTGGCATTTAGGTCCCTTCCTGAGAAATTGGGAGACTGCGGGGGCCTTCTACTCCCTTTGTGTCCCTTTCTCATGCATGCCCTTGCCCTGCTTGGTGGCCCATTTCCTGATAAAACGCGATGAAGGCAGTCTTAAATAAGGCCCTGTCCTTACTCTTGCCAGAGTTCGAACCCAGGGTGGATGGTATGGTCTGGACCAGCTTTTGGCTTGGTTAACAGGATGTCAAAGGATAACTGCAAGTTTAACTGGGAGATGAGGAAAGAAGGACATCAAGGCAAGAGCCCCATGTGTTGGGATGGCCTCCGGGAGCCCAGGGTGTTTGGTGGCTTTGAGCGTCCATCCCTGCAAGAATCCTCTGTTGAGGTATTAGGGCATGTGGTGGTGGGTGGGCTGCCAGATGTGGGAGCCAGCACCGGGGCACCCAACCTGTCATCCTCCAGCCCTCACTAGAGGCGGGTGAGGTTGATCTCAAAGATGTCCCAGAGGTGAGACCTACCTGGAGGGCCCTCGACGGCTAGCTCAGTGGCGATGGAGACCTGTGTGTCAGTGCGTCCTCTCCTCTTCTTATGAGGACACCGGTCATTGGATGTAGGGATTACCCCCAAACCTGGGATGATTTCTTCTTGGGATCCTTAGCTAATGACTTCTACAAAGAGCTTTTTTTTCCAAATAAGGTCACCTTCTGAGTTTTGGGGTAGACGTGAATTTTTTCACTATTTAACTTACTACATCTTGGATGGCAGAGAGAGGGCAAGGACCGTGAAGTAGGGTTCTCGTGGTAGACTTAATGTCATGGGGATCGCTAGTGATTCCCACCAGCTGTTTCCTTAGGAGACAGATGATGGTGGGGTGGATGGGCGGGCCTAGCCAAACTGGACGCATCGCAGTTCCCAGGGCTGGTGGCCTCAAGGACGCGTTTTTGAAAGTGGGTTCCACTGAGATGAGTCTGGGAAAACTTGAAGAGTTGGCTTGCAGGTGAGGCCACAGAACCACAACTTTTTCGTAAGTGAAGTTCACGCTGTCTGGTAGGCTTAGGAGTCCAAATGCTTTTGGTGGCTATACGTCATTTACCCATTCAAAGCAGGGGTTTACGCTATAATAGCACATGTTAATTTAGTTTTGGGTTATTACTATATTTTTGCAATGCCCTCTGTGTCCTCATAACACTTGTTTGTGTCACTGGGAGCCACAGGACATGGCGGGGCACAAGAGTGTCCATCTATATCTTCACAAAGGGGTGGATTTTGGTGGGCCATGGCCGGGCCGCCGGGAGGCTCAACGACACGTAGGGCATGACATATGGAACATGCAGCTAACTGTATTGTAGTCTCTTCATTGCAGTGCTTCGGGCCTTGTCCGCTGATGTGGCTCCAAGCCCCCCTGACCTGGTGGTGGCTCACTCCGTGAAGGCCGCACTAAAAAATTTTGGAGCTCATAGGAAAGTCTCGGAGGGTTTTGTTCGCATCTGTGTAACCGTATCTCAGGAATACCTTCGGCGTGCTTGCTGTCTCAGTAGGTATGCTGAAGGGGACTGAATTCATGCTTTTAATTCTAGTCAGTCTTAAAAATGCTGGCCGGGCATTGTGGTCTGGCCTGGCTCCCCAGACCAAGCCTAGCTCAATCTCCATGGCTTGGGGGATGGGCTCGTCTGTTTGACTTAGGCCAGTCTGCCCGTCTGGGGGTGGGGTGGGGAGGGCGGGTCAGTCTCTCTCTCTGGACTACAGAGCTGAGAGGTGGAAGGGAGGTGTGTAAAGACTTTTGGCATTTTGTACCTTGTATAGAGGGAGATAATGCTGGAAGAGGAAATAGCAGATGACTGATTCATGGGTTGATATTTTCCAGGTTATACATGCACTCCAGATGGCTCGGCCCCATACTTCCCGACTCTAGTGTTTTCATTGTTTTATGACCTTTTTTTGTCATCATGGGGAATAAAACTTTATTTTGTTTTTCTTAGCACTCAGAGCAATTCTGGGTAGCTCTGCTTTACAGGTGGAGATGTTGCATTTTGATTATTCAACCAGGAACAGAGCCACACTCTGTTTTAGGTGCTGGGGATACAAAGATGGGCAGCTCTGTATTGGTTCGGGTAACACTAGCTGCTGTAACAAAGAGATGGCAAACCACAGAATTTTAATATATTAGTGATTTTGTAACAGTGCAAGTTAGTGGTGGCTCTGTTCCCTGTGGTCACTCGAGGACTTCTGCGAACAGTGGTTCTGCAGTTCTCAACATGTGGCTTTCAGGGTCCCTCTAATCCTTGGCACTTCTGCCAGCAGGAAGGGGAAAGAATGTGGAGGGACACAAGCTGGGTTTTAGGAAGCAAGCCTGTGAGTGGCACGTATCACTTCTGTTCATGTGCCTTTCTTTCAGAAAGTTCTTGGTGCCCTCTCAGGACATGCTGTCTAACAGGGAAGAACAGCATATGAACTGAAGGTGGAGGAGGAGTAGGTCTTAAGCAGTAGTTTTCCTGCCTCATATCCTGCACTTTACCATTCCAAATTGCCCGACACTAAGAGCTGCTCAAAGGGAAAGAACTTTAAGATGGAAGCATGTACCTCCTATTACATGGAAGAAAACCATATTTAAAATGTTTTATTCCCCCCTTATATCTATTTCCAGTTATCTCTTTCTTTTCTCTCTCCTCCCTCTCTTTTTCCCTTCCTCCCTTCCTTCCTCTCTTCCTTCCTTCCTCCCCTCCTTCTTTCTTGCTATCTTAAGCAGGCTTCATATTCAGTATAGAGCCTGGCACGGGGCTCGATCTCACAACTGTGAGAACATCACGTGAGCCAAAATCAATAGTTGGATGCTTCACCAACTGAGCTGCCCAGGTGGAGGTCCCAGTAAGCTGTTTCTTGTAATTAGTGATGATCTTTTTTAAAAATTTATTTATTTGTCAGAGAGAACACATGTGCACACACGAGCAGGGCGGCAAGGGAGGGGCAGAGGGAGAAGCTTCCCACTGGGCAAGGAGCCTGACACGGGACTCGATTCCAGGACCCTGGGATCATGACCTGAGCCAACGGCAGACACTTAACCGACTGAGCCACCCAGTGCCCCTGTAGTGATGCTCTGAAGGTTTATTTCCCTCATTGCATCTCCTGGCCATTCTCAGTCTCTATTCCTTGGGGAAAAACAAGTAAATCCAAACCTTTATTGAAGACTTACAATGTTCCAGGTTCATACTCTATTCCCTTCTCAATTTAATTACCACAACTCACCTGTTAAGAAGATTATTATTTTCGTCTTCAGATACAGACATTGAGGCTCAGAGAACTTAGGAAACGTCGTTGAGATCACGCACGGGATGGGATAGAGCTGGTGTTCACTAGGGTCACACTCGTTGCTGAATAAGTAAACCTCTAAATTTTAGGGCTCACTGTGTAGACTGTCGTTTCGTACTCAAGTGACAACCCAGTTAGGTGTTCCTAGTTGGTGGGTTATTTTTGTCCCCAAGTACTTTCTTGTGGCTCTGATATTTCTAGGACCTCGGATCACTCCACATCCAGCCGGCTTCTACCCAAACTGATGCCTTTTCATTATTCCAGAATCCCAGTTCTCCTTGTGATGTTCGTGTACCATGGACATACTTGCCTGTGGTGAGTTTTGTACTTTATAAAATATAAGCCTTGATACACTGGACCATCAACTGCTTTTTCAGAACAAAATTTATAAAACTTTGGGTAGGTTTTTGTCTCTTAATTTTTTTACTGCCAAAAAATAAAGTAACAGAGAAGCAATGCATTTTTCAGGCTTTCAAATATTAGTCTTGTATTTTCCTTCAGCTTCTTTGTAGTAAAAGTACGTTTCCTGACAATGTCTGGTTTTTTGCATTGCTCCCCTTCTTATTTTCCACCTTGAGAGCTGGCTTCCATGGGTGTTTTGACAGTTGCCTGATTCCCAAGGCTCCTGTGGAGAAGGGAGAGTTCTCGGCTCCCCATGTTACCGCTCAGATTAGTAACGTTCCTTCCGTGGACGCACCAAGCCTCGGCTCTCCAGTCACCACTGGACTGCTCAGGTTTGTTGGCCACAGCTGGCATTGCTTCTAGCACTTCCTAAAGCTCTCAGACCTTGTTCCACATTTAGCTGCTTCTGATGAAAACCCTGGATCGGTTAGGGGTAAAAAGAGTGACAGAAAACCACTTCTAACTAGTTCTGGGATCAAGACATTGGAAAGGACCGTCTAATGTCTACTGCTCCCATTTCTTCCTTGGTGAGCCACCCTGGGGCCATGATCAGTAGCCATGAAGGGTGAGCCATGAGAGGGGGTGAGGCAGAAGTAGACCCACCATATAGCGAGGGACTTACCACTGATTGGCTCTATCTTGGGACCAGGTCGCCTCCAATACCTCCTCCCCAAGATCGACATGGTCAACCACTTGTCCAAGAAATACATTGTTCCTGGATGCTGGTGAAACTGGGCTGCTGGATGGAAAGCTGCTGCTGGGCTTTCTGCAGCCCTGACGCGTGCTAGTCTGTGCCCAGGACCCCTGTCCCCCATCCCCATCAGAAACAGACATCAGTGTGACCAGGGCCCCACCTTTCCGCAAATGGAAGATTGGACCTGGGCTGAGCTCCGGGGTGTGGCTTTACCCTTCTGACCCAGCTTGGTCTGCGAGTGTACCTCAAGCCCACGGAGAGCCTGGCCGTTCCTGCCTGGGGAGAGCTTGGCTGGGCACGCTCCCTTGCAGGGCCTCAGGTGTGATGGAGGCCCCCTGGGAAGGCTTAGCTCCCCCGGGGATTCCAAAAGCTGAATTTTTGGGTGGCCCGGGTGTGACCCAAAGACATCCAATAACATGGTTGTGGGTGGGAAGCCACGCTTAGCTTTTCAGTTTAGCTTTCTGTTTCTAGTTGTTCTACAGGATACATTTTAAATTCATGGTAATTGCTAAATTTCCTAGATCCTGAGAGGTTATGGTTGCAAAACACATGATTTGCTAATAGTACTTGCGCGCGCGTGTGTGTGCGCTTGTGTGTGTGTGTGTGTGTGATGAGGGGAGCAAAATGCCATTTAAAATGGACAGTTTGACCACAGAACATTTCAGATTTCAGAAATGATCAAATGTGTTAGAGTGGTGGAATGTTTTAGTTCAAGGAAATATGTTGGAAAAGATTTCCTGCCCCCAACCAGAGCAGGCCCTGCTCGGTGGGGAGCTGGGGAGGCATTTTCTCTTGCAGTGGTTTTGGATCTGCGATTACAGGAGGTGGCACAAGTCAGTGGCCCTAGCACCCAGGCTCCCACAGGGCAAGTTGTGGCTGTAATTTCCTGCTTTAGTTGGTTCAGCCGCCCATCGAGCTAGCACTGAACCCACCATGAGCCAGAGGACCCCTAGGGAATGAATTCGGGGGAAGATCAATTCCTCTGTCCCTGCCTACATTTGAATGCTATTATGGAAACTGAATAGAATACAAATCACCCCCAAATTGAATTCTGTGTACCTGCTCTGTTAGGTAGAAAATTGCATATCACGTCCGGTTCCCAGACAGGGCTGTGTCTAGACACAAAGCCGGCTTACGGTTTCTAATGTTCTGGGTCAGTCAGGCATATGAAACCCGTTTGCCCCGATTATTTCCAGACCTCAGGCATTTTCGTTGGGAGGAAGTTTTTACTGTCTCCTGCCAATCCTGTCCCAGTCGCGCCCCCAGATTCTCGAAGACGCTGTAGTTGCTTCTGGTGCTGCATCGCGACTTGGAGCTGCTTGGGCGGAGGGATGGGGTCTCCTCTTTGCAGCAGAGTCAGAGAGGGCGCCGGCATGGAGCTCGTTCAGTGCGTGAGTGCAGGGGGATCTGGCCGGCAGGAAAACCTGTAGAGGTCCTGCTGAAGTGGTCTTGGCCCTGGAAGGGAGCCCGTCACCCTCTTACTGTATGTAGGGCGTGTGGCTCAGATGTTAGCAAGCGTTGGATTGGCACATGAGCTCTATTTTCTCCTTGATGTAATTCCTCGCTAGGCCCTTTGCCTCTGTCTCCTCTAAGGCCTGGTTCAGGCTGTGACCCGTGGAGCCCAGAGAGGCTGGAGGTGCCCTTTTGGCGGTGGCTGGTGAGCGGAGCAGGGAGGGCGAGGCTGACCCCCACGTGCAGATGCAGGGGCGTGAGCGTCCCGTCCAGGAGCACCGTGCTTGCCGGCCGTGTGGGTGGCACCAGGCTCTGGATTATTTGGGGATCATCAGGAAGACCAAAGATGGTTCCCCTGCTGGTTCAACAGCACGTCCGTTTTCACCATTAGTGCTTCGCTCCTTTGAGGCTGAAGCCTCGTGAATATGAGTCCTAAGTAACTCAGATTCCATGATGGGGACCCATGCGAGGGAGAGGCTAAGCCAAGTGTCAAATAAATGAAAACACAAAATCTAAATTTTGTCCCCAGATAGCTTTGCCAAGAGGGGCCTTTTGCTTGTGTCCTGAGACATCTGAAACCCTCCCCTGGGCAGGGGTCTGGGGTGAGGCCTGAGCTGTATGACTGGCAGGGGACAGAACCCCAAATAAGAGGCCCTACCCTTTGATTTTTCTCTCTCAGTCTCATGGTTTAGGTGTCAATTCTCAGTGCTTCCGCTAGGGATGGTTTTTCCCTGGGGGCGCTACAGGATGGACATCAAGAGGGCATTTTTGGTTGTGACAGTGACTGGGGGGCTCTGCTAGCATTGAGTGACTAAGGTCTAGGAGCACTTAGCTTCCGGGGTGCCTGGGTGGCTCAGTCAGTTAAGTGTTTGCCTTCGGCTCAGGTCACGATCTCAGGATCTGGGGATCAAGGCTGAGTCAGGCTCGCCCCTCAGCAGGGAGTCTGCTTCTCCCCCTGCCTCCTACCCCTGCTTGATGTGCTCTCTCTCTCAAATAAATAAATTAAATTAAATAAAAAAACAAAAACAAAGGAGCACTTAGCACCCTGCCATGTGTGGGCCAGTACTGCCCAGTGAGGGGTTGCTGTGTCCTGTATGTCTTTCAGATGGCCAATGGGACTTTCACGCAGTAAAGATACTGTTTTCCATATGCGCTGGTGTGATGTGCTCTAAATTTTCCAGGAAGGCAGCTACCAGGTAAATCATTTTGCTTGCAGCTTTGCTGGGAGTTACCGCCTCTGTCCCCCGCCTCTGTGACTATTGTGTCCTTGAAGATGCTAGGGGTAGCGGCAAGCACCAACTCCTGCAACACATCCTCTAGGATTGTGTTCTTTTTTCCCTTCTCTTTCTTCTTCTTTTTTAAAAGATTTTATTTATTTATTTGACAGAGGTAAACACAGCTAGAGAGCGAACACAAGCAGGGGGAGTGAGAGAGGGAGGAGCAGGCTTCCCGCAGAGCAGAGAGCCTAATGTAGGGCTCGATCCTGGGTCTCCGGGATCATGACCTGAATCTAAGGCAGACGCTCAATGACTGAGCCACCCAGGCGCCCTTGGGGGTTATATTCTCTGGACATATCTGTCTTGAAGTATATGTATATTTATCACAATTCTTTTTCTCTCTTTTTTCACCATTACGACATTGTGTTGAGTATTTAAAAAATTGTTTTTGTTAGGTTGCACACACACACATTTTGGCCATCTTAACCATTTTGTTTTTATTTTTTAAGAAATACTTTATGTATTTATTTGAGAGAGAGAGTGGGGGGAGGAGCAAAAGGAGAGGGACAGACAGACCGTGCTGAGTGTGGAGGCAATGCGGGGCTCGATCCCAGGACCCTGATATCATGACCTGAGCGGACATCAAACGTCAGTTGCCCAGCCACCTGAACACCCAGACGCCCCCCTCTTAACCATCTAAAGTGTACAGTCCAGTAGTATTAAGTACATTCATGTTGTTGTGAAATAGATCTCTAAAACTTGTCCATCTTGTAAATCTGGAACTATAGCCTTGGAACAACTCCCCATTCTTCCCCTCTCCCAGTTCTGTGCATCCACTATTCTACTTTCTGTTTCTATGAATTTGACTATTTTAGATACTTCATATAATTGGAAATCATACAGCATTTGTCGTCTCGTGAATTGCTTATTTCACTTAGTGCAATGTCCTGGAGGGTCATCCATGTTGTAAGATCGTACAGGACTGCCCTCCTTTTTAGGGTGTGATGACATTCCACTGTCCAGACGGACCACCTGTTGCTTCTTCATCCATCCCTCAGTGGACATTTGGGTTGCTTCACCTCTTGGCTATTTTGAATGCTGCTGCTGTGAACATGGGTGTACAAGCATCTCTGAGACCCTGCCTTCAGTTTCTCCAGATACGTTCTCAGAAGTAGGACCACTGGATCAGGGAAGAGGGAGAAGCAGACTCCATGCTGAGTGTGAAGCCTGACGTGGGGCTTGATCCCACGACCCTGAGATCATGACCTGTGCCCAAAGTTCCATATTTAATTTTTTAGGAACCTCCGTACTGCTTTCTTCCGTGGCTACACGATTGCCCATTTCTCACCAGCAGTGCAGCAGGCTCGCAGTCTCTCCACATCCTCACCAGCACTTGTTCCCTGCCTTCCTCCCTACTCCCTCCCTCCCTCCCTCCCTCCCTAGTCCCTCCCTACTCACTCACTTCCTTCCTTCCTTCCTTCCTTCCTTCCTTCCTTCCTTCCTTCCTTCCTTCCTTCCTTCCTTCCTTCCGACATCCTGGTGAGTGTTGTTTTCGGTTATATTTTGCATGACTTCTATCTCCAGATATAAAGGTGTAGACATTAAATATTTATCATAACCAGTTGACAGCAGCTCTTGTGTCTTTATGGTCTTAACAGTCATGTCAAAATACTATCTTTTTCTGAGATTTTATTTGATTGTCTTTTTATTGAAATATAGATGGCATGCAATGTTGCCTTAGTTTTTAGGGTCCTACATAGTGATTCAGCAACTCTGTACATCATGTTATGTTCGCAAGCGTAGCTGCCATCTGTCGCCATACAGCACACTTCTAATACCGTTGACTGCGGTCCCGGTGCTGTGCTTTTTCTTCCCATGACCGTTCATTCCGTAACTGGAACCCCGTATCTCCCACTCTCCTTCACCTGTTGTGCCCATTCGTTGCTCTCCTCCCCTCTGGCAACCGTCAGTTTGTTCTCTGCATTTGTGGGTCTGTTTCTGCTTTTTCATTTGTTTTATTTCTTAGATCCCACATACAAATAAAATCATGTTATTCATCTTTCTCTGTCTGACTTAACTTCACTTAGCATAATACCTTCTAGGTCCATCCATTTGTTGCAAATGGCAAGATCTCATTCTTTTTTATGGCTGAGTAATAGTCCACGGTGTGTGTGTGTGTGTGTGTGTGTGTGTGTGTGTGTACACACATCTGTGTATACACACTCTCTTTATCCGTTTGTCTATCAATGGACACTTGGGTTGCTTTCATATCTTTACTGTTGTAAGTAATGCTGCAGTAAACATATGGCTACATATCTTTTGGATTTAGTGTTTTTGTTTTCTTTGGCTAAATACCCAGAAGTGGAATTACTGGATCATATGGTATTTCCTTTTTTTTTTTTTTTTAATTTTTTGAGGACCCTCCATGCTGTTTTCTACAGTGGCTGCACCAAATGTGCATTCCCACCAACACTGCACAAGGGTTCCCTGTCCTCCACATCCTTGCCAACACTTGTTATGTCTTGCCTTTTTGATCCTGGCCCTTCTGACTAGTGTGAGGTAGTGTCTCACTGTGGTTTTGATTTGCATTTCCCTGTTGATGAATGATGTTGAACGTCTCTTCATGTACCTGCTGGCCATCTGTAGTCTTCATCGACATACTATTTTTAGAAAGTTGTTAGAAAGCAACGTCTCCCTTCTTTCTCTCTAGCAATGCTCTGCTTTTCCCATGCCTGGTCTTTGGAGCCAACTTTACCCAGTCCAGTGTCTGTGGTTTTCCTTGGTTCTGCATGGACTTGTTTTCTTGTTTTAGTATATATTTTTCCCTTTGCAGTAATTAGTGATCTTTTTCTATTAAGCAGGAGACTAGAACAGCTGTTTTGGCATCGAGCACATGAACATTATAGACAATGAGTGTTCATGAGTAATATTTCCATGACTGAGCTAGAGTGAATTTTCCAGTGGACAGGAATAACTCTAGAGCCCTTGAAGCCACGGTTGGGGTTCTGGGGCTTTTACACGCTGTGGATTTGTTGGCTGTATAAGTTAGGACAGCACAACGCCGACACAGCTTTCTGCAAATATCTAAAGTAACGTCATCATTTGGTGAGTTAAGAAGGCAGAGAGAGCATTGTTGGGTCACCTGGCTGTCTCAGTCAGTGGCGCTCGTGGCTCTTGATATTGGGGCTGGGGGTTTGAGGCCCATGTTGAGTGTGGAGATTACTTAAAAAAAATCTTAAAAAAAAAGTAGAGCACCTTGGGTGAGGATGGGAAGTGACAGGACTTTGTTGTTGGACAGACATAGAAGCAAGCCTGCTTGACCTTTGTGTCCCAGGACCGCCATCCTGGGGTGCACCCAGAGAAATCCCTTTTGCATTAGCTGTGGGCTCATTCTGAGAAGTTTTCTCTTCTCCCCTTGGATGTCTCCTCTGTGTGCTCAAAAACAGAAAGCCATTACAGGAAGCCGACCTGGGATGCATTGAGTAGCTGGTGTTTCCTTAATAACCTTCAGTATTGGTCCCCAAAAGAAATTTTTCTTTAATGTGCCAGGGACCAAAAATATATATAAAAGAAAATCATTACAGTATTTCACTTGAGATTGTGCAGATAATGACAAATTCCCTTTTTTTTTTTTAAAGTAGTATTTATAGCTATTCAATTAAATTGCCTCCAACAACAGTGAACCCACCACCATTTCCGAGTGTGCTCTCTCAGGGTTTGTAGCTCCCCATATGTTTGAAGTATGACATAATCCTTATGGAGCACATTCAATTTGTTGCTTCCCAACTTCAATGGAAGCAGTTAAGTCTGTCTCCTTTTAGACAAATTGTTAATGAAAAGGTAGCTGAACAATCATTTTCTTGTAATATGCAATTCCGTCTCCTTAAATACAGGAGCCTGACAGACCCATTCAGCAGTTAGTACTTTCTCTATACAACTGAACTCTCTCTGACCCCCTGAAACTAACAACTGGAGCAAAAAAGAGAGAAAGGGGGAAAGGGCAGCTAAAAATGAATACTCACCTGTAATACGTATAACCCTAAAAATTGAGTAGATGGTATATTTTACTTTATTGTTTTCAGATAATGTATGAATAATGGCCTTCTGCTGCCAAGTTCATTTTTATTGATTTTAAAGTATTTCGTGATGTTGGTGCAATGTTTGGAGAATGGTGGGACCGTCTGAAAGATACTGAATTTAGAGTCCTGAGCTTTCCTCTCTTTTAGCGGTGAGTCAGTGCTGCTGCTGCTGAGGACACAGACACACCATGGCTCCCTTCTTCCCAGAGAGCAGCGAAGGCGGAAGCAAAAGGACTGACCATTTGTTCAAGCGAGCACATGTGTTTATTTTATTTTATAATTGATTTTACTTTTTAACAGTTTCCCCAAGCATTCCTATAGTAGAATGGAAACAAAGCACACATCTCGTTTCTAAATACAAATAAAATACCCTGGCAGTGTCTGGAGGGCATCGTGCAGAACGGTAACGACTGTGTGATTTGAGTGTTCACTATATGCCATCCTCCCAGATTATCTGTGTACCGTGCCACTGGAAACGGGCGGGCTATGGCAATCACGTAGAAATGCGGGTCAGAGAGGTTAATTAACTTGCCTAAAATCACCCAGTAATTTTGTGATGGAGCCAACTTTTGCACTCAGGAAAGCACACTCTGGAGTCGAGATGCTTAACTCCAACACGATGCCGCATGGCCGCTGAAGATTGCTTTTTATAGTAAATCCTCATCAATTCAGACTAATTTGGGGATTTGGGGGAGAAGCAGTCTGAATGACAGGATTTTTGAAAAAAAAAATGCAATCTTATACCTCCAGAGAGATACTGGATAGAGTAAATTAAATGAGGGTTTTAAAATTAGGGAAGCAGTCTTGAAGATCTTATTTGACAGTAAAGGAAAATGGTCTTTGTACAATGATAAGGTCTTTTGGGGGGAGCCTGGGTGGCACAGTTGGTTAAGCATCTGATTCTAGATTTCTGCTCAGGTCGTGATCTCAGGGTTGTTAGATAGAGTCTTGTAATAGGCTCTGCGTTCAGTGCAGAGTGTGCTTGAGATTCTTTCCCTCTGTCCCTCTCCCTGCTCATGCTTTCTTTTTCTTACATAACTAAATAAATCTTTAAAAAAGTCATAAAGTATTTTAAGGTCTTGCCTTCATGATTCTAATCTCCATTTTTTCCCCAGTATAAAGATAAACTATTTATGAATTGATGACACAAGCATCTGCAGTGCAGGCCATGTCAGTGCCTTGGGCAGGTGGCAGCTCTGAGAGTGTAGACTCCAAGCTCAGGGCGGGGTTCACAGGCTTACTCCATTGCTTGATAACTGTTTGGCCTTGGGACGAGTTCTTAATATCCTGAGCCTCCGTTCCCCATCTATAAACGAATCTGGTAATGGAACCAAGTCTCTAGAGCCCAGGACTAGACACACTAGATGTGGATGAGATGGGCGAACAGGTACTCACACCTTCACTCAGGGCATGGAGCAGAGGAGGAGCTCAGCTGGTGTGAACTGCCATCACTAGCACACAGAAATGAGGGCCCAGGCCTTACAGAACAGGCGGGAGACAAAGACACGTCAGCTACTCTCCCTAGTGAATCAGATGGTGTGACAGTGTGGGAAGTCGGGAGTCCGGAAGGTGGGGAGGTAGCCAATCCCAAAGAGCCCCATGAAAGTGCTGGGCTCCATTGTGTTGGCACTAGGGAACACTGAAGATTCTCGAAGCTGGGGAGATTGGGTAGGATTTGGGGAGTGTGATTTGGTAGAGGGAGACTTTGGCAGCAGAGGAACAAAGGGAAGGGGGCTAGGAGAAGATAGGAAAGGCTCCCTGGGCCTTGTCTGGCATGCCAGGTGGGGGTCTGGTGGGCCCCCAGCCTGTTCCCACTACATCAGGAGACCATGGAGCTCATGGGGGTTGCCTCCCTGTCACCAGGCAATAACTTCCTGCTAAGTTTTCTCCCACCTTACTTGGAGAGAATGCAATGGCCACACTAAATAAGACCTTCAGGCGACATGACATTTGTATTTCTCATTGTGAATTGGTAAGTCTGGGGCTAGGTTTTTTTTTTTTTTTAATGTGACTAAGTGACTTTATTGATTTATCAACCTGTGTTTCCCATTTTGAGTTCTCGTATTTATAATTATTATTATTACGTTCAGTTAGCTGACATATATTGTTGCCTTGTTAGCGACAGTCGGCATCGCAGCTCCACGGCCCCTGACGCTCTGTGCAGACGAGGCTCTGGGCCTCCCGGCTGAGCCCAGCCTAGACCATGAGGAGGTCACCAGGGTGGGTGAAGGCTTTCCTGGGGGCCAACCTGCCTTCCCTTGGTCAGACCGCATTGTGTCCAGCATGCCTGTTCTTCAAGGACTGTGCACGTTACCGAAGGCATCCCCGTGTGTCAGACTTCTCTCTGGGACTTCAGTCTCCTGTTTCCACTTGCCCTTCAGGTGCCCATCCTTACTTGAGCTCATTCTTCTCACACCCTGTTTGATAAAGCAAAGCTCAGGTCTTTCCTCTCCTTGCGACAGGCCCTAGCACTTCCTCTCTTCACTTGTGACCTGGCTTGTGGCCTTTGGGGAAAGCCTGTGGCCATGATGTGTTCTCCTGGATTTAGTCCTTTGTCAACAACATTTGACTTCCATTGGCTTTACCTCCTGGCACTCTTTAAGATCTCTAACCTGATCTCCCTCTTTGGGGTCTCAGCTTTGGAGTTCTCTGCCAGAGACATTTCTCTAGGGTTGCGTTCTTCCCACCCCTTTCCTGGGACCCGTTCTGGTTCCACACCTGCAGCCTCGCCTGCCTCAGTTTGACCTTGGGAGCTCTCCAGTAGGTGTTCAAAGTCACGTTTAAAGTAAAAATTATTCTGACCCCTCTACCCCTACCCAATTCTGTTTTTCCTTGATGTTCTCAAGTTTAAAAAAATGGCATGGTCTTTTGTCTCTTGGCTCAAGGTCAAAACCTTGTGGGCATTTGTTTCTCTCGTCTTCCTCACATTTGGATGCCAAGCCCTTAGTGAGTCCTCTCCTTAAATGTCGCTCAGAGCCAGCCACTGGTCTCTGTCAGTGCCTTCCTTCAGAACTTGGGGTGTGTGCCTCAGTACTGTGATGGACTTTTACATGATCTCCTTGCCTCTGCTGTTTCTTTTTTTCGCCTCTTTTCTTTGTTCCTGCAAAGAAATAAGAGCAAGAACCAACGAGCCAACAAAACCAATACGACCGCTTTGGTGGCCCTCAGTTGCTTGTAGGATGACCTCTTGGCTTCACGTTAAAGAACGTTCATCATCTGGCCTTTGCTTTTCAGCTCTGCCTCCCAGTTCAACCACACCAGCTGTTGCCATGCCCATTTCCTAGGAAAGTCGTGTATTTGTGTTTGTTTAGTTTTCAGATGCACTTCTGTACTTCTACACCAATTGGAGGTGCCATTTCTCGCGCCCCTTCCCAGTGTTTGCCCGTTGAATTCATGCTCACAGAGGTGTGGTTTCCATGGCCGATGGCACATGTTCGCTCCCCGTGTGCTCATGGCGACTGGAACACAGCAGGATCCACACAGCGCTGTGCTTGTCTGTCTTCCCGTCTGCCTGCGGGGGGTTCTGCGCTGGGGAGGGCAGGGCCTGTGCACTCCTGTCTCTGCACTGTGCCTGGGAATGTGAGTGGCCCCTGCAGGCAATGGTGCCTGTGTGAGCAAGAGGTGGGGAGGGAAGGAAGGAAGGAAGGAGCGAGCAGTGTCACGGAAAAGGAATGGGTGGCGGTAGACCGTGGCTGGGGACATCAGGAAATCGAAAGAACAACTACAATCAATGAGCTGTAACAGCTCAGAACTTTGTGTTCGACTTTTATGTGCCATAGAACTCTGCCCTGTTGCCAACAATTTTTGGAAAAGCCACAGCCCTAATGCTTGAACACATTGCTGTAATTCGACTCTCCATAAAGTGGTCATTAAATTGTGTTTTGAGGCTGGGAAGTACACATCAGTGACATGCTTAACTGTACAGCCACAGCGAAACAGGAATCTAGACCTATCTGTATGCAAATACAATGCTTCAAGTTCATTATTGTTATTAAGGAATGGAAATACAGCCAGAGCAGAAATAACAGTATATTTCCCTCTGCCTATGTTGTGTTTTTGTCAATGGGGCTTCTGAAGGACTATGCATTTACTAACCCATTAGAATGAGCGATTTTATATCCTAATGTAAAATTAAAGGAATTTAAGGATCTGCCTAGGAGATACACTTGTTTAAACCTATATTAATGTCTCTATTGGTTATGTTGGCTAGGTTGGTGGTATATTATTAGAAAAAAAAATGTCCCAGCCATGTGTATACTTTCTAAATCTCAATGTACTTATTTTCTGACAAGCAAGAGAGCTGATTTTCTTCTTTCCCATCCAAACTATAGGATGTGGGGACAACATAACTACTCTTAAATGCAAAGCATACCATCAGTCCTTTGTTATCTGAAAAAGAATTTCATTCCTGTTTTTTCATTCTGCCTTTTCCTTCTGATTTACATCCTTGGCTTCTCCTAGCTCCTGTGTTTGAGGCCATTAATTTCTTTTAAAAATATTTTTATTAAGTCTTTAATTTTTTTCCCAGTATAGTTAACATACAGTGTTAGTTTTGGGTGTGCAATATAGTGAGTCATCAATTCTGTACATTACTCGGTGCTCATCAAGGTAAGTGTTCTGGTAATTTCCATCACCTGTTTCACCCATCCCTCCACCCACCTCCCTTCTGGCAACCATCAATGTGTTCTCTGTAGTTAAGAGTCTGTTTCTTGGTTTCTCTCTCCTTTTCCCTTTGTTCGTTTTTCTTGTTAAATTCCACACATGAGTGAGATGTTTAGTGTTTGTCTTTCTCTGACTGACCTATTTCATTTAGCATTATGCTCTCCAGCTCTGTCCATGTCATTGTAAATGGCAAGATTTCATTCTTTTTTGTGGTTGAGTAATATTCCACATAATTCCTTTATATTCCATATATATGTATACCTATTTCATATATACATACAGTCACACACACACACACCCCATGTCTTCTTTTTTTAAAAAAATTAATTCATTTGAGACAGAGAGAATGAGAGAGATAGCCCAAGCAAGGAGAGGGAGAGAGAGAAGCAGACTCCCTGCTGAGCAGGGAGCCTGACATGGGGCTCGATCCTAGGACCCCATATCTGGGGTCGTAACTTGAGCTGAAGATGCTTAACTGACTGAGCCACCCAGGTGCCTCCACACCACATCTTTATCCATTCATCAGTCGATGGACACTTGGGTTATTTCCACAGTTTGCTTATCGTACATAATGTTGCAGTGAGTATATGGGTGCATGTGTCCTTTCAAATTAGCATTTTTGTATTCTTTGGGTAAATGTCAAGAAGTAGAATTACGAGTTTGTATGGTAATTCTCTTTCTGCCTTCTTGAGGAACCTCCACAGTGGCCACTCCAGTTTGCTTGCCCATTAACAGGGCATGAGAACGCTCATTCATCTATTTTTTGCATTCCCACGTTATTTGCTGTGGTACTTACCAGGGTGTCCCCCAGGTTGCTTGGGATCCCAGGGAAACATTCCTTCATGGCCCCCGTCCATAGTACCCATGAGATTGAAAAATGTGTTATCAAATGTATGGGCCCATTGAGGTGTATTGATTTATCAATGAAGATTTAGAATAATGGGTAGAAAAGAGATACTCACACATTTATTTCCCAGTCAGCATACCTAATGGTTCTTCCCTCCAGGCACCATCCCTCCCTGATTATCTTTGTAACAGCACGTGTGTTGAGACAGTACAGCCCATCCCGCCTCCACTGTTCCCCAGTCCACTGACCGCAGGCTGGCTCACTGCTGCTCCTGACGCTGTGTCATCGATAACGCCGTCCAGGACCACTGTCTTCCAGGAACCCTCTCACAAAAGTGGTCATTGTGCTTTGTCAATGATGACTGCAGATACAAACCTCACACAGAGGATGCAGTAAAGCTTGAATGGTCATTTGCTTCTGGTCATATGAAATGGTCGAATCTTCTAGCATGCGGATAGAATAGCATATCTTCCAGCCATGTCCTGAGCTCTGCAGACACTCATCACTGCATTCCTAGAACGGAATCTCTCTGTGTCCACTTACCCAGGCCTGGGGTGAGAAGAGCGGCCCATTGGTGCAGAGGGTCCATCCCTCATCCTGCGGGGCTTACACAGATGCAGGAAAGTAGAGCTATTGATTTGCCCCCTATTTACCAGCACTTCCATACAAATGTCAATCTCAAGTTTTGCAGATCTCCAGCTGAGAACCTTGACAAATCCTGAATTGTCCAAGAACCTAATAGTTTATAAAAATAGCATATGTATGTCCTCGCCAGGGTGTGCGTGCGTGCGTATGTGTGAATTTTGGTAAGTGCTCAGCTCTTGGAGTTTTCTGCACCCATTTGTGACGTGTATCTTGGTTGATTTTATTTTTCCCTCTTGAAAAAATACTGATGAAAGACTTACACATTTTAAAAAGGGATGTTGATGTTGAGGGAAGGTGTGCGTGTGGGGTCTGTGGGAATGTTCTGTACTTCCTGCTTAATTTTGCTGTGAACCCAGAGGTGCTCCAAAAAACTTATGTAACAGGAAAAAAAAAGCAGCATGAGGAAAAGAGACTGGCCCAGTAGAGTACTATGTCCCCACACTGACTGGAGGTGGGAGGAGACATTGAAAAATCTCCATGGTGTAATGGGACAACAGTGTAGAAGGCCGTGGGAGGAGCTGAGGGTAGCCAGCCCTTAGGACAGCCTGACTTGTCATGGAGGCCGCAGAGGAGTTGGTGGGGCTCCTCCACGCCAGGGTAAAGGGCCCCTGCCTCCACCGCAGCTGCCCCTGAGTCACGTGGACTAGACACTGCACTGTGGTGGGAACGTAGGTGGATAAGAGTCGATTCATAGACTTGCACGTTGGTTCAAGTTCAGATAGACAGCCTTAAAGTTTCTGCTTTCTTTATGACTATTGTATTTGCTTCTGAGACTCAGGGTTCATGCATGCGTTCTGAAGGTGGGCCCTGCTCGGGCAGGCAGCTAGAGAACAGCATGCAGGGGGCAGGCCTGGTGCACATGCTCCCGGCGTGCAGTCTTTCAGTCCACAGGGTCTACGAAAGGGATGTGTTTGCTGGTGCCTCACTTTACTTCACTCTTCTCCACCAGCAGTTAAAATGCCAGAGGCTGATACCAGCACTACTCCGCCTATCCAGAGGTTCCCCTCTTACCCTTGGATCCCGCTTTTCTGATTGGCCTGGCCTCTGTTGCTCCTCTGGCCCCAATCACCAACACAGAGCTGCTCTGTACAGTTGTGCAGGTTGTGCATTGCACAATGGCACCCATTCCCAGGGGGCACCACTCACATCACAGACATTGCGGATTTGTGTATTTTACTAAAGTTTCCAGCAGGTGGCGGTAAATGTCTTGTTCTGACAAAGATTGGTATATTATGCTTTTTTTTTTTTTTTTTTTTTTTTTTTGATGAAAGTGTAGAAGAACGGGTCCCTTTGAATAATTTGCAGGAAAGTGCCATAGGGGGCTAGCAAAGCCTTGGGCTACAACTGCCCACTGTCTCTGCTCACCAACCCTTGGAGGCACCTTCATTTTTTCCTTAACTTTGGTGACAATAGTCCCTTCTTCATCAATGTGTTATGAGGCTGAGATTAGCATGGGATCAGTGCTTGGCACAGAGCAAACACTGCATGTGGTGGGCTGAATGGGGGCTCCAAAAGATATCTCCATATGGTAACCCCAGCAATGTGTGACTATGACCCTATTTGGAAAAAGGATCCTTGCAGATGTTATTAAGTTGAAGATCTTGAGATGAGATCATCTTGTGTGAACCCAGTGAGTCCTAAATTCAGTGCCCCTGTAAGAGACTGGAGAGGAAAAACAGACACACAGAGAAGATGGCGGTGAGAAGACAAGGCAGAGTTTGGAGTGATGTGGCCAGAAGCTAGGGATACAAGGGAGCCCCAGGAAGCTGGGTTAGGGGGGCAGGAAGGATCCTCCCCTAGAGGAGGGAGTATGGCCCTGCCAACACTTTGATTTCAGCCTTGTGGCCTCCAGAACCCGGAGAAAAGAAATTCCTGTCGCTGTAAGCCACCCAGTGCGTGGTAATTAGTTCCGGCGGGCCAGAGGAGAGGGTTCGCTCAGTGCACGTGATCTCGCTGCTACTACTGATGTGATGTGCTCACCGTTCATGGAGGGGGAGGCGAGCAGCCACAGTGTCAAGAGACCAGAGGAGCCCGGACGGGCGGACAGTGTCTCTGCGATAGCCCAGGGCAGGGGGGTAGGCAACACATTCTGTAAAGAGCCAGAGAGGAAGTGCTTGTCTCAACTACTCAGCCCTGTGGTCCATGAGAGGGGCCGCGGAGCACACGTGGGCGAGGAGACGGTGGACCTGTCTGCCTGGGGTGTGGGACAGCCCCTGCCTGAGGGCGGCAGAACTATTTATTATACTTTATGTAGTGAGATAGATAAGCACAGAACCAAGAGTGTTTAGAGACGTTTATGGCAATTCCATAGAGTAATGTGATGTCTGTGGAGGCTAATCATAAAAAACTTAGGTGTGTATTTTGTATGTCTTTCTTTCCCTTTCACTTGTCTAGGAATTTATTATTGTTAATTTCGTGCAAGTATCCCAGTGTGGCAGATTAGACATAAACACCTGGATTGAGAAGCTTGGATGTGTGCGGGACACTCTCCCATGTAAGAAGGCATTGCTTACCCACAGGGTGCCTGGAAAACAGCATAGGTCTGGGGGGACTCAGCCCTATGGGCAGCAGGAAGTAGAAAGGCCATTCTTCGCATTGTTTCTGGCCTGGAGACACCCACAGACGCTGGCTAAGGAGGTCATCATGTCACCCAAGGAGGTGTATTGCTTGACTGAATTCACCATGCAGAGCAGGGCAGAAGGGTGACCAGTCCGGGCACTTTGAACAGGACGTGGGGACTGGCTGTGTGTGGGGGTTTGGGGGATTCCCCCCAGCCCTTTCCCGCTATGAGAGGCTTTGATGAAGCTGTGAGCGGGGACATGGGTACCTCACTGTCCTTGGGGCTGGGGCGCCCGCACTCCCCTTAGCTCACAGCGGGCTCCCCATAAATGTTCATAGGAAGGACCTGAAGAGCGATCCAGCAAGACAAAGAAATAAAAGGCCTCCTTTTGACATGATGGAAAAACCCTATGATTCCACCAAAAAACTTAGAACTGATAAGTTTCCTAAAGTCGAAGGATACAGAATCAATATGCAGAATTAAAAAAAAAAAAGAATGATTGGACAAACCAGTCTTTGCAATGATGTGTTCCTGGCCTGCATTTAGGACATGGGTTCCCCGGCACAGGGAGGCAGGGCTGAGAACACAGGCCCGGGCTGGGGCAGAGAAGCCACGTGCCACCAAGAGCAGGAGGTCCTGGAGGCACTGGGTGTCTGTCATCTAGGTCTTGACGGGTTTGGGGCTGAAGGTGCCCCTCAGAGCAAAGACAGAGACGCAGGGCCAGCTGGCAAGAGAGTGCAGGGATGGGAGTGGCAGTCACACAGCCAGGTAGGTGGTCAGGGTGAAGCAGGGCTGTGTGGTTCATGCAGGAATTGGCTAGAAGCTTAGCTCAGCCGAACGATAGTGCCAGCCTCATAGTTTGCTGGTGAATGTGGGCACTTTAGACAGAGGGAGTGGTCTGAGAGGGCTGGGCCTGAGCAGGGCTATGCTTTATAGGAGTGAGGAAACCCGGCGGAAGAAAGACGGGTGCTGGACATTCTCTGTCTGCACTGAATCAGGCAACATAAGTGCCAGTGGCCTTCTTTGCCTCCCTCTCTTCCTCATGGACGTCCCCCCAACACTTCCTCCTGGTCTCCTCCCCTACCCTGGCTCATTGGAGAACCGTGGGTCTAGATAGCTTCTGCAGCCTGGGGGAGGGTCAGTCTGGGGCCCACTGGACGGTGCCCTCCCCTCTTCTGGGAGCGCCAGGGCCAGGATGGACCCTGAGACCACGGGCCGGGACTACGGGGTGGTTGTGGGTTTGTGACTTCAAATGAAACCAGGGAGAGATTTCAGATTGGGGGCAGGGGAACTGGATGCAGACCCCACCAGACTAGGAAGGCAGATCACCGTGGGACATTCAGAGCAAAACAGCCCAGAGTTAGACAATTTCTCTTTCTTCGAACCATCCACTCTTCTGTGTGTGGTCTTTTTGGTGTCTTTTGTTTACCTTCTTAGGGCGGCTTTAGCTCGTGTAGCAAGTAAAAAGCCACGTTTCAGTGGCTGCCATGGTGGTAGATGTGTTCTGTGCAGTCCAGGGAGGACATTCCTAGCTGTGGGACAAAGCTCACCGGGTGACTCAGGGGCCCCGGCTCCTTCCTCCGCTGCAGTCCGCGACCATGGCTACCTTTGTCTCTAGACAGGGTGGGACGCAAAGAGGCCTCTCACCTCCCATGTGGCTGGCCAGCTTCCCCAGAGCTCCAGTGGGGGGGCGCCAGGGACCCGCCAGCTCCCGGGTTTACTGTCTCAGTAAACGGCGCAGGGAGGCAGCCCGTGGGAGAGGTGCTTCTCCAGCAGGAGACCTGGCGTCTGCTAGAAAGCGGGCATGATGCCTAGCTGGTTCAAATGACCCAGGTCCGTCACAAGGGCCCAGGCCAGTGAGTCCCCAAGGAAGGCGGTGGATGGGGGGTGTGGGTGGGGGGACGGGGGATGGCTTCTCTAGCAAGGCAGAGCCAGACGGATACCGTGGAGGAGACAGGGGCAGCAGGGGAGTTCACATCGCGGCCCTGAAGACACCAGAGACAACATTATCTCCCACGGAAGTTTGGAGAAAGTTCTGGAAGGACCTGTCCGGAATGTACTGGAGAGAGGAGGATCATGTAGCATTAGCTCTCTGGCCTTACTGAAGACAGAGGCCCCCGCAGCCCTTACCCAGCTCCTCTTCTGTCCCTTAGGGAGGGTTTCTGGAGTCGGATGGACGGTCCCTTGCAAGAAGCACTTGCTCTACTTTCAGGGCACAGATGGCATGGGTGGGCTCATCCCCGGTCTCGTGGTTGGAGACACCTGTCCTGAGAAAGGCCCTGCCCTGGCCATTCAGGGAGCCCAGTGACAGGCTGGCCCCAAGGCCCTTACTTATTCCCAGTGGGCTGGGGTGGGGGTGCCTGGTCTCCGGGTGAGGGACACGGTCTGCCTACCCGAGGCTTCCTGCAGCTCCTCCCAGCAGTTCAGAGTTTGTGGCTGCTCGGTCACCTGGTTACCGACACAGAAACGGCTTCACAGCATGAGCTGAACCCCGGGCCTGAAAATGTCCTGGCAGAGCAGGCAGAGAATGTCTTTCCGTCTGGTTTATGGCTTCCCTTGCCAAGCGGTGTTTCCTGTGCCCTTGGTCTCGCCGGGAATTTATAACCCGCACTTATTCTGGGTTAGGCGAGGCCCTCGCAGCCTCACCGGGAGAGGACACCAGCCCCGCTCTCCGCGTGCGGTGGATTCTTTTGTGCTCGCCTGAATACAACAGTCGTAAGCAGAGACTCCGGTAAATAAATAGTGCAGTTCCCACCGAAATTGCCTATGCTGGAATTTCTGCCTTTAAGAGAAACATGAATAATGACTGGGACAGAACATTCTTTTATTTGAACCCAGATGAGTTTAACGCAGATAGGAGAAATGGGAGAAAGCCCCAGCTAAGTGTATTCTCTGGGTTATAAATTCCTTTTCTCTCTAATGCCTCTGTCTTATCTGCAGAGTCTCTTGGCTGCACTCTCTTCTTTCATTTCTGTCTTCTTTATTCACTGTGTTCCTTCTGTTCTCGGATTTTACTAGCACAGCAGCTGCAGGTGATTTGAGCCAAGAATACTTGCTCTGGGATGGCGAAGAGATGCGCTTTGCCTCCGTGGTCCTGAGCACACTGGTCCCCTTATGTAACTCTGTCCTTTTCAGAATCCGCTCTGCCACAGCTTGGTTGACAAAAAGGCAGTGCATGACGATTTCACATGACAGTGCTCTTCGGCTTTCCCTGGCTGCCCTTGGAACTGAGCACCTTTCCCAGCTTACCCTCAATGTGTGTTCTTTGGCTGTGTCTGCAGGATACTTCAAAACATTATTATTATTATTATTATTATTATTATTATTATTATTTTTGACAAAAGAGTTGCGTGACGATGCATTTTCTTTCTTTCTTTTTTAAAAGATTTTATTTATTTAATTGACAGAAACACAGCTAGAGAGGGAACACAGGCAGGGGGAGTGAGAGAGGAAGAAGCAGGCTTCCCGCCGAGCAGGAAGCCCGATGCGGGGCTTGATCCCAAGACCTTGGGATCATGACCTGAGCCGAAGGCAGACGCTTAATGACTGAGCCACCCAAATGCCCCTGGATGCATTTTCAAAATAGTGAGTTCTCTTGAAATTTTGTAATGAGCAAGTGGTTTTGTTGCTGGGGCCGGAATGAACAGTGGCTCTTGCAAAATGGAAATTGTGACTGCTCACTCACATTGCGCTTAGAAGTTGTACTTGAAAGAAGGGTGTGATATGTGTGCTTTGGGGGGAGCTGTGTCTTTGTATGATCCAAACCAAACCTGGACATTGTAACTGAGCTTGAAAACACCCGACCAAGCCTGTGGTGTCGGCAGTACAGAGAAGTGAAGAGAGGCCGATTCAGTGAAGATAGATAAGGTCGGGAGGAACCTAGAGAAAGAGGGGGAGGAGGAAAAATAATGCTAATGGGAGAGATAAGCCCAGATTATCAGTTGTGATGATATAAAAATGAAATAAAATCAGGCGGAGACAAAATGACTCTGAAAGTTTTAAAATTAATTTAAAAAGATAATGTAGCAATATACACACAGATAAATTAAAACTCAAGACAGAAGGTGGTAAGAAGGACAGAGACAGACATTTCGTGTTAATAAAAGTGAAAAGTGAAAACGCACCAAGGAGATAGCATTGTTTTGGACTGTAGACACTTACCACCACGTGTTTGTGATATGTAGGGCAACATTTCCTTGAATTAGGAGGAGAAATTGACAAACCCTGAATGGAAGAGATTTTAACCTACTCCCCCATTAGTGAGGAGAATGGTAGCCCTGAAAATATCTTCAAGTCTGAGTCCCTGGAACATCTGAGTATTACTTTATTAGGAAAAAGTCTTTGCAGATGTAATTATGTTCTGAGTCTTGAGGTGAGGTCGCCCTGGGTCATCAGGTGGGCCCTACATCACAAGTGTCCTTTAGGAGAGAAGCAGAGGGAGACCAGAAACACACGGAGAAGGTGATATGGAGCCAGAGGGAGGGATGGGAACGATGTGGCTGTGAGCCCGGAATGGGGCCCCTGCCAGTACCAGAGGTGGTTCGGGAGGGATCTCTCCCAGGATCTCAGCAAGGAATGTGGCCCTGCGACACCTTGACTTTGGGCTGCTGGCCTCCTGAACCTTGAGAGAAGTTCCTGTTGGTGTGAGCCCCTGTGTCTGTAGTGATTTGTGATGGCAGTCCCAGGATGGAAACATAGTTATCAAGAAAGGATGGATGAAGTAAAAGGATAACTAATAAGAATATCAGGGATTTGAAGAGTTTAACTTGACATCCAGTCAAGTATACTCACTCTTTTTAAAGACATAGGAAGATTTATAAAAATTAACCACATCCTAGACAACAAAGAAAAACGCACTGTTTTCCAAGATTGGAGCCGAGTCCTATCATTTTGGGGCAATGCTATGATGACAGTAACCACCAACAAAGGATAGGCAGAACATTCTCCACATACATTGGGTGATTAAAAAGTATCTTCTAACATGAGAGACTTTGGACTCAGAAACAAACTGAGGATCTTGGAAGGGAAGGGATGGGTGGATAAACGAGCCTGGTGGTGGGTATTGAGGGTACGTATTGCATGGAGCACTGAGTGTGGGGCATAAGCAATGAACCTTGGAACACTGAAAAAATAAAATAATAAAAAATATCTTCTAAGTAATTTATGTTTTAACAAGAAAATCAAACTAGGAGTTGAAGTACCTAAAGTCAAATGACTTGTAAAAGTTATGCATATAAAGTTGGGGAGATAAAGCCAGAAGGGTCCTCATGGGGGAACTTATAGCTGGAAGTACATTTATTAGAAAACAAAAAGACTAAAAAGAAATTAGCTAAGCTTTTGCCTTGAGAAACTACAAAAAGGAACAACAAAACACATCTAAAGAAGGTAGAAGGAAGGAAATAAGAGCAGAAATTAGTGAACTAGAAAGCCAGAAAGTCCCTCAGAGTTCATCAAAACCAAAAGCAAGTTCTTTGAAATGATTAATGAAATTAACAAACTTTTGGCAGCTATAATCAGTAGGAGAAAGTAAGCATAAAAGTCAAAAGGAAACAGAAAAGGTCTATGCGTACATTTGACCTTTGAAAACTGTTAAAGAATTGAATATTTTTATACTAATACAAAGAAGGTAGCTGATATTGAAAACTTCCTAATCTAAATAATCAAGTTTACCCCAGAACAAGTAGAAAACTTGAATAGAGAGGTTGTCAAATAAATGGAAATGACATACAAAGATCGATAACCAAAAGCACTGAGTCTATATAGTTTAGTAGGTGACTGCTACAAAATAATTCAAGGAACAAGTAACCCAGATCTCGTGAAACTGTTCCAGAGTGAAGAAAAATATGAAAAATTAACCAACCCAATTTATGAAGTTAGTAAAAACCCTATTATTGAACTCCACAAGGAAAGAAGAAGAAAAAAATCCAAAGACTAATTACACTTGTGAATATTATGCAGAAACCATAATGAAAATGTTAGCAAATTGAATCCTGTAGTTTATTAATGGAATAATACATCTTGAGCCAGTAGTGTTGGTTCAGAAAAGAATAGTTACCAGTGTGGCTAACTGTTTTAAATGAAGGAAAAATAAATCCATGATTTTCACAATAGATGCTACCCACATCCACCATATAAACACCCAGAGAATTAATCAAAAGCAACCCTCTGAACTGATAAAAAAATATATGTCTGACAACTGGAGGAGCCACCATTTTTCATGATAAAACAAGAATAAAGTCAAGTCACTGCTGCTCTGTTATATATCTTAGCCAAATTTCAAGAAATACAAAATGGAAAGGAAGAAACAATGTTCATATGTTATAATTACTAAATGTGAAACACCAGTGAATCACCTGATAAATGATAAGAGTCAATACATTAGAAGGAATGCTGACTATAAGTTGAACATATAAGATCAATAATTTTCCTTATGCTAACAATAATGAATTAGAAATTATAATATGAAAAAATGATCCCATTCATAATGACAATGAAATCTGTTATGTACCTGAGAAAGGCACCGTGCCAGGAACATAGCTACTGTCCTTCCTTCTTTCTTTTTTTAAAATTTTATTATTATTTTTAATTAACATATAATGTCTTATTTGTTTCAGGGGAACAGGTCTGTGATTCATCAGTCTTACACAGTTCACAGTGCTCACCAAAGTACATATCCTCCCCAATGTCCATCACCCAGCCACCCCATCCCTTTCCACCTCCTCCACTCCAGCAACCCTCAGTTTGTTTCCTGCAAGTAAGAGTCTCTTATGGTTTGTTTCCCTCTCTGGTTTAATCCCATTTCATTTTTTCCTCTCTTCCCCCCGTGACCCTCTGCCTTGTTTCTCAAATTCCACCTATCAGCAAGATCATATGATAATCATCTTTCTCTGATTCACTTATTTCGCTTAGCATAATACCCTCTAGTTCCATCCACGTCATTGCAGATGGCAAGATTTCATTTTTTGATGGCTACATAATATTCCATTGTATATATGTACCGCATCTTCTTTATCCATTCATCTGTTGATGGGCATCTAGGTTCTTTCCATAGTTTGGTTCTTGTGGACATTGCTGCTATAACCATTCGGGTGCACGTGCCCCTTTGGATCACTACATTTGTATCTTTAGAGTAAGTACCCAGTAGTGTGATTGCCGGGTCATAGGGTAGCTCTCTTTTCAACTTTGTGAGGAACCTCCATACTGTTTTCCAGAGCGACTGCACCAGCTTCCATTCCCACCAACAGTGTAGGAGGGCTCCCCTTTCTCCGCATCCTTGCAAACATCTGTTATTTCCTGACTTGTTAATTTTAGCCATTCTGGCTGCTGTGAGGTGGTATCTCATTGAGATTTTTATTTGTATTTCCCTGATGCCGAGTGATGTTGAGCACTTTTTCATGTGTCTGTTGGCCATTTGGATGTCTTCTTTGAAGAAATATCTGTTCATGTCTTCTGCCCATTTCTTGATTGGATTACTTATTCTTTGGGTGTTGAGTTTCAGAAGTTCTTTCTAGATTTTGGATACTATCCCTTTATCTGATACGTCATTTGCAAATATCTTCTCCCATTCTGTTGGTCAACTTATAGTTTTTTTTGACTATTCCCTTTGCTGAAGCTTTTGATCTCGATGAAGTCCTAGTAGTTCATTCTTGCCCTTGCTTTCCTTGCCTTTGGTGATGTTTCCAGGAGGAAGTTGCTGTGGCTGAGGTTGAAGAGGTTGCTGCCTCTGTTTACCTCAAGGATTTGATGAATCCCTGCCTCACATTCAGGTCTTTCATCCATTTTGAGTCTATTTTTGTGATCAGTGTAGGGAAGTATCCTTCGTTCTTTACTCTAAAAACTGAAAATTCACTTGGGTGGGCGCTATCTTTACATAAAAATAATTGATGCCCCAGTGTCTTTTGTCACTTGGGCTGGCCATGTAATGAAGGTCACACACTCAAAGCAACAGGCAGAATTCTGGTGGGAGGGCATTCCTCAACAGATAAGAAGACAATGCCACTTCTTCCTGCTTGGAATACAGATGAGATGTGGGGGGTGGGGCGCGCAACAGCCTTCCTGTGATCAGAGTGTGCAGGCTTCCTGCTGGGGATGGCGGAAGGAAAAACAGAAGATGCTCTGTTCCTTGGTGACCTCCTGGAGTTGTCTTGACCTGCCTTACCTCCGCTTCTTGGGCAGAGTGGAGGCAGAGCAAGGAGGCCACACTCTGGCTGGGAGCAGTGAAGCTCACATTCCGTGAATTTCCTTCCTGGGCTCCTTGTTCTTACTCCCGCCCTTGGCTGAAGTGTGCTGGAGAGATCCCTTCATCAGAATCACCTGCGTATTGGGCGCCTGGGTGGCTCAGTGGGTTAAGCGTCTGCCTTTGGCTCAGGTTATGATCTTGGGGTCCTGAGATTGAGCGTATGTTGGGTTCCCTGCTCAGTGGGGAGCCTGCTTCTCTTCTCCCTCTGCCATTCCCCAGCCCATGCTCTCTCTCTCTCTGTTTCACTCTCTGTGTCAAATACATGATTAAAAAAAAGTCTTAAGAATCACCTGGGTAGGGGACTGGTTAACATGGACAGATCAGATGCCACCCAGACCCAGTGAATCAGAAACTCTTGAGGTGGGCCCGGGAATCTGCATTTTGACTCCCCCTCTCCCATACACTACTTTCGATTCTGAGTGCACCTAGCTGAAGAAATAGTTTCTGGCTAAAGATGCTGTTCTAGACCCACTCAGGGTGGGTTTCAGATGGGAGAGTTTCAGTTGGACAGGTGCACTAGTCCCCTTAGGTGGTCATGACAAAAGACTACTGAGCGGATGGCTTGAACGACACAAATGTTCTTCTAGCTCTGGAGGCTAGAAGTTCAGTAGATTCAGTTCCCTTGTGAGAGCTCACTTCTTGGCTTGTAGGTGGCCACCCTCTCACTGCGCTCTCATGTGGGTTTCTTCTGTGAGCATGCACGGGGACAGAGAGCAAGTGAACTCTGCAGTCTTCTCCCATACGGATGCTAATCCCATTGGATCAGGGGTTGATGACCTAGTTTAACCTTAATTACTTCCTTGGAGGCCCCCTCTCCAAAGACAGCCACCCTGGGGTCGGGGCTTCAACACACGCATAGTGGCTGGGGGGACACAGGCATTCAGTCCATAACGGCAGATCTCGTTGCCGTCCTCATCAGGGCAGAGTGACAGGTAGGCGGCTGCGTTTGGCTTAGTTCGCTGTGATGCTCTTGGGAACCACAGAACAGGTCGGTGACGACCTGGCCACCCAGGGTAGCTACTGGGCACTCCGTAATAATTCTGTGACCCTCCATTCTCTGTGTGGGAGTCCTCACTGACATTTTCTGAAGTCTTCTTGTGCATTACGTATCTTGTGGCTTAGGCAAGTCTCCTCGATGAATAGAAAGTGCCTTGCAACTACTAATCCGTGTAATGGGTAGTTAACATTTTTTTTTTTAATTTTAAAGCTTTTATTTATTTGTTGACAGAAATACAGCTAGAAGGGGAACACAAGTAAGGGGGGTGGGAGAGGGAGAAGCAGGCTTCCCATGGAACAGGGAGCCCGATGTGGGGCTCAAACCCAGGACTCTGGAATCATGACCGGCTAACAATTGAGCCACCTAGGTGCCCCACAGTTAACATTTTCTGCTTTGAGGTCAGTGTGCTCATTTCCCAGGGCTGTCCTGACAAAATACCATAGGCTGGGAGGGTGCGGCTGAAATGATAGAAAGTTACGTCTCACATTCTGGAGCCCGGAAGTCCAAGATCGCTGTGTTGGCAGGGCTGTGCACCTGCTGAGACCCCGGGAAGAACCTCTTTGTCTCTTCTGGCTTCTGCTGGTGGCTAGCGATGCTTGGTGTCCTGGGCTTTTAGCTGTGTGGTGCCAACTGCCACCTTTGTCATCACTGGCCTTCCCCACATCGTCTTCCCTCTGTGCACATCTAAGGCTGTGTACAGATTTCCTCTTAGTTCAAGACACAGTCCTGCTGGGTTAGGGCGTGCCCTAAGGAACTCATCTTCCCTTAATCACCTGGAAGGACCTTATTTTCAAATCAGACTGCATTCACAGGAGTGGGGAGAGGGCACGGCTTAGGAGCTGAATGTATCTTTCATGAAGGATGCAATTCAACCCACCACAGGATGGAGTCTTGAGATTACAAATTACTTCTGTGATTGTGAATGAATTGTGGTGGGTCTTTCTGGCCAGCTTCGTGTTCTGCTGTCTCAGCAGCAGCGTGTCCCCTGGTGGGCTGGGAGCCTGGGGGGATGGCGTCCCACTCTCTCCTGCAGCTGGCTGGTTGTACCACAGGCTGTTCTCCACGGATCTGTCAAACACTGAACCGAAGGCACTGGTAATGCATCAGGAGTCTACCCTAGGGATGAGCTCGAAGTCAGGCCCAAAATTAAGAGATGCCAACTTCAGTCCATTGTGTAGATGCCTATCCCTGATAATACATAAAAGTGAGGGAAGGTTGTGTTGATTTTTGGGTAACACTGAAAAGAATTCCCATTGTTTACTGGCTGCTGGGGCCACGTTCATGATATATAATAGATTTGGTTCAAAAGGAAATTGACAATTTACCCTGTAGGAACTCTGAAAGTTTTACTAAAAAAATACTGTAAGCCCCCCTCCCCCCCAAAAAATTTTTTTTCCAAGCAAGTGTAGCCTCTGGGGTGTGTGTGTGTGGTGGAGAAGGTGGAGAAGGTGAGCCGTGTGACAGAATTAGGTGGAAAGTGGCTAGCGAGCTGCCAGAGGGAAAATTCTGGAAGGCCTTGGCCCCCCTTCATGCTGAGAGGAAGCAGGAGGCAGCAGCTCCTAGCAGGTCTGTTAATAAGGAGTTGGACACGGTGGAACCCTGCGTGCTTAACACTCACTTTATTTGATAGTAAATAAGATGCTGAGAGTCTTAACTTCGGCAAATTTGTTAAGGACTTTTTCAGAATTCAGTCTTGGTGTATTTGTATTTATTTGCTTATTTTAAAGATTTTATTTATTTATTTATTTATTTATTTATTTATTTATTTAGATTTTATTTATTCGACAGAGAGAAACACAGCCAGAGAGGGAACACAAGCAGGGGGAGTGAGAGAGGGAGAAGCAGGCTTCCCGCCAAGCAGGGAGCCCGATGTGGGACTCGATCCCAGATCTCCGGGATCATGACCTGACCAGCCGAGCCACCAAGGCGCCCCTAAAGATTTTATTTTTAAGTAATCTCTACACACAGTGTGGGGCTCAAACTCCAACCCCGAGATCAAGAGTTGCATGCCCCACAGACTGAGCCAGCCAGCTTTGTTAATCTATTTTCATTTGTACTCAAAGAATACCTTTTATTTTTTTACTTAATCATATGAAGAAGGAAACGTCATGTTGAAGATGTTAATGGATAAGTTTGGCAAAGATTCATAAAAATCCCATTTTATAGTAAATTCCAGAAATTGGGTTCATGACTTTGATGCAACTCATTTTTTAAAATCCCACCCACCAGTTATGCAATTTAAAACAGATGGGATCAAATCCACTGAAAATACTCTTTGAAACAGATGAGGAAATTCTGTGTTGAGTGCAGAGTTCCGAGAGTTTCACAGAGGATATGCCTTGTGTTGGGCAGTTAAGTTGTGTCATACCGGGAAGCATTTCCCTGTATCTTGTTCAGAAGCTCCCTGTATGACATCACTCTGTGGCATTCTCAAATGAAATGACTCTAACTTTGAAGGGACAGATGAAGCATCTGTTTTTTCTCCAAAGTATTTGTATGGATGACAAATACTTAGTTATCTTAAAGAAGTCAAGCCAGTTTGGAAACCTTATTGTTTTGGTGCAGGTTAAGTGTAACTGACCTCTTGCATATTCTCGACAACTGTTAGGAGCACCTTGCCTACACTCATAAATCTCGATGAGGCAACGGAATGAGCCGTGGTCCCATTTCAGTACATTGTCATATGCCCTTGAAGGCATAGAGCATACTCCTGTCTGTGATGGACAGATGTGACCTTAATATGCCACCAGAGCCTGAACATGAACCCTCACATGGGGACACCAGCACCACCTCCCTGGCGTGAGAACCCCCTCCCCTCAGGTGACCTTGTGATTGGTTGTCACATGGACCGGTGGGCCACCAGCGTTCATCTGTATTTCAAACACAGGCTGTGCGGCCTCGAGCAAGTCCATCATTTCCTGCCTCAGTCCTGTGAAATGAGGACGGTCACACGCACAGTGCCTCAGGGGGATCAGATGGAGTCGGCAAGGAGAAAACGCGTTGTAAGCACATCCCGACTGCGGGGATCTTCGCGCTTCTTCGGAGATGAGAGAATGAGGCTGAGGTGGAGGCAGACACAGTGCAGAGAGCTGGGGGCACAGGGGAGGTACAGTCAGTCCTGGGCTGGGTGAGAGGGGGCCTTTTGCCTCTCGAGGATGTGGCATTTGACTGGGTCCTAGAAGTGGGACCCTTTAGTGGGTGGGAATTGAGGGCAAGTGGCTTCCTGGAGGTGGAGGCCCAGGGGATGCGGGCCGGCCTGGGGCAGCGGGGGCAGGGGGAGGTTGACAGAGCAGGGGTGGGGAGGGTGGGCGAGGCTGCGGTCTCTCAGGAGAGCTGCGGTCACAGTCCCCACGCGACCCCAGGCCCTTCTTTCGCCCACAGTATCCACGAGGCCTCATGCATTTTGGCAGCTGGATTGAAGTCATCTGTGTCCGCAGGTTGGGGGATGGGCTCTCCCCCTCCCTCTATCCCCTGTCACCTTTGGCCCTGCCCTTGCGCTTGTTTGATTTGGCTAGAAGGCCTTGGTTACTTAGAAGGGGATGCTGAATAATGATCTTTGAATTATTAATGATTTCAGCATTTTGTAATTAAAATGCTCATTTTCTCCATGAATTTTAAGGGCACATATATCACAAATACAGACAGAATCTATTTTAATGAATAACATTAAAACACTCAGTTCCAAGTAATGAGGTTATTTCCACATCTTGGCTGATAGTCTATATTTGGTTCATTCATTTATGTATCCATTCACTTACTAAATATTTTTGCCCCCTCCCCCATGATGGGGAAAATATTAATACAGCTTTGCAAATGTGGCGCCCATAAGTTATGATGAAACAAATTCTCTATGCCTGAGTAGCCTCCAATCCATCTTAAGGAAGATACTCTTTTGGCTGGAGGACCTCGATCGGGGCACACCTGCTTACTGCAAAATAGCGCTGACGATTGTGGAAAACATTCTGATGGGAAGGGGGAGGTTTCCCGGGGCAGGTCCAGGAGGATCAAAGGCAACAATGAATTACTTTGTAGAAACAAGTCATTTGATTTTGAGGTTTCCCAGGGCCTGAAAGGATGGCCAAGAGGTGACAGGAAATGTAAGGAAGTCTCAGAGCAGATGGTGTTTCCCAAAGATGGCCCCCCCATCTCTCGTGGCCCCTGCTCGTCTGTGGAGAGGGGAATCTGTGTCCTTCCTCTGGGCGCTGGGTGCACCTTTGTGATTGCCTCAAAGCTGCTAGAAACATCTAGATAGAGGTCTTTGCGTGGATGTCAGTTTTCAGTTTCTTTGGGTAAATACCAAGGGGCGTGGTTACTGGATCTCATAGCACAAGTATGTTTAATTTTGTAACAGATCACCCAGCTGTCTTTCAAAAATGCTGTCCCATTTAGCATTCCTGCTGGCATTGAATGAGAGCCCCTTTCGCTCCGTGTCCTCGCCAGCATTTGATATCTTCTGTGTTCCTGATTTGTGCCATTCTGATAGCTGTGTGGTGGAAACTGTTTTTTACTACTCAGTTGGCGGTGATTTGTGAATGGCAGTAGTGATGGGAGGTGGGGAGTGGGGAAGCTGGTGAAGGGTGTGCTGGAGGGGAGTCCCACAGGGGTTCTCTGGGAGGCCAAGTGTTGTTCGGGGACAGGGAGAGGCCCTGGGCTGTCATGTTGGGATGGTCCCCTGGGCAGCTCCCCCCTTCCCCTGTGCTGAGTCAGCTCTCCAGCAGCCAGAGGCGGCAGCGGTGGCTCGTATGGGACTGTCTCCTGGTCGGGCGGCAGGCTTGGAGTGGAAACCAACGCCATTTCTTCCCAGGCTGCACGAGGCTGCTCTCGAGCCCCTGCCGTCCCTACCCACATCTATGACACTGGGCATAATATTTAAGCTCTGTGCACTGGTGAGAGTCCCCAGAGGTAACAAATGGCATGTTCTGTTAGGATAAATCGAGGAGGTGTTATTTATAAGAACTCGTTACAAAGGCATGGCAAGTTTTGGGGAAACCATGGCGTAACGCAGGAGACCAGGGCTAGCGACAGTGGAGAAATGACCTTTCTACATGAGGAAGGGAGAGGTTACTGAAACCCAGAGGAGGGATTGCAGTTGAAGCAAGCCACCTTGAGAGGAACATTCTGTGACACTCTGGAAACCTCTCAGTCAAGGGTGTCCTCGGTGAGGAACCGGAGACTAAACGCCCCGATTCACTGTCCTCTTCCTCTTCCTCCTGCTGGGGTTCGCACTGGCTGAACCCTCCGGAAGCCAGACTTCTCTGGGAATCTGTTCTAGAGTTTTATCAGTCCAGCATCCCGGGGCAGAGACCAGGGTGGAGAAGGGTGGAGAGAGGCCCAGAAGAGCAAATGGAAGGATCTGGGCCCATCATCCATTCCTCTCCTTCTGGATGAGGAGCTCACCTCCCCAGCAGGGGGAATGTGTGGAGCCCCACCCCTACTAATTTGCCCAGTATTTCCATGTAAAGCCAGACCTGTGTGCTTCATATAAGAAAAGTAGAAATGGGGGCAGACATAAAGAACTAGGACTATAAACCCAGCTGCTACAACCCCCAACTTGATAGCCACTCAGGGGGGCCTAGAGAGGCTGCTTCCCCCCCCCCCCAGGCTTTGATGCCCGCTGCCATGAGCCAGCCCTGCACTGGATGGTTCTTTACTTGGGGAGGTGACCCGCCCCTTCATTCCTATAGGATATGAGATCTTGGTAGTTACCTACTTCTCTTGAAACTACAAGGTCAGCAGTTTCATGCTCACCAGGAATGTGGAGCAAGGAAGAAAGAAGAGATACCCCCAACAAATTCTCTAGGCTGTGAAGTCCTTCTTGAAATCACCCCCCATCATTTTCCACTCTGGACCCCGACTCTGGCTATATTGGCTCATTGGCATGAGAAGGCCAAAAAAGACTCATGGGGGTCTCAGCTTCGCGTTGATTCATGACCATTTCCTGCTTTGGTCATGGTTGTGCTCATAACCCAAGGTTACGGGCATAGGAAGCCAAACTTCCCAGTGTGTTGCTAGCTAGCTAGCATAGTAAGAGGGGCCACCTCCCATCCAGTCCCTGTTTCCCAGGCCTGTGCTCCCAGCTATGGGGGAAAATCACACCATATGTTGTTCACTGGCTGAATCCTTGAACTTCAAGGCAGACATGTACCCTGTAACATTCTAGAGATTTGCTTCCAGCTGCACCGGAATTGGGCTTTTAGCGCACTGTTCCCTCATTGTATGAAGCCAACCGCTTCCGGGCAGCAGGCGTGTGCTAGACGCAGGGAATGCCACCGGCATGAGAGCATCAAATCACTGCCCTTACTGAAAATGTCCCTTAGTTGATGTTTTGCGGGATACCAGGGCGCTGGCTCAGGCACTCTGACATTCTGTAAATGCACGGCTGCCGCGGCTGACGGAAGTGCTGAGGACAGGGGAGGGAACTCAGACTTGGAATCTGTGGTACCCTCTGGGGACGAGGCATTGTCTCCTCCATAAAAGGAGGAGTCCAAGGTCGTGAGCCTGCCAGCAAGGAGCTGGCTGGTGCTCCCCCCCCCCCCCCCAGGATAGTTCTGTTCCGGGAAGCTCAGTACTGGCCTCTGCTGTCACAGGTGGGCCACGTGGCCGCTCAGCAGTGATGGTCGCCATCTTTCTCTCGGTGAGGGCAGCCATGCTGTTGGGCTGTTGAGTTCATGCGTGGAATCAGTCTTGACCCTGTGGCCACGTCCTCCTGTCCACCTGCTGTAGAACGCCTCTTCCACTTGCTCACAGGATAAATGTGGAGAGCATGCTGGAGTTGGGAAATTATCACCTTCTAGCCATTAAAGATCAGTTCAGGCAAAAGGCCTCATGGGGTCTCACGTGAGGGGCAGCTTTGAAGAGCAGGGTGTCGGCACGGTCTCACAATGTCGCATGAAATGAGAAGGGGGAGAAGAGCAACTACGTAAGGGAGAGATTGGACACTACTTTGACCAGATGGTAAAACTTAGTGTCACCAGCGAGGAGTGGACTGGCTGTCACCATCTTCCAGGTACCACACCCCGAGGAGGACAGAGCATCACTCGTGGCATTTCGTTTTGTCTTGGAATGGAGTAACCTGAATCCAACCACGAGGGACCATGGAACAAACCCCAAAGGAGGAAGGGTCTCTTTAAAAAATATATTTGTTTGAGAAAAGGGGGAGGAGAACGTAAGTGGGGAGGAGTGATGGGGGGGGAGAGAGAGAGAGAGAGAGAGAGAGAGAGAGAGAGAGAGAGTGAGTCTTCTTAAGCAGACTCCCCTCTGAGCATGGAGCCTAATTGGGGGCTCGATCTCACAACTTTGATGTCATGATCTGAGCCAAAATGAAGAGTTGGGTGCTTAACCAAGTGAGCCATCCAGCCACTCCAGGGAGACTCTATTAAAAATAAACACCTTGGTCTGTTTGTGCTACTATAAAAACCATACTGTAAACTGAGTGGTTTAGTGAATTTTGCATAAAATGAACCACACTGAGTCTGTGGGATGCGGTATGGGTATTGGAAGCACTTCTTTCTTTGGGGGCCTTTTATTTTAACCAAAAATCTGACCAAAACTCTCCCATATAACTACATCTCCCTTTGGGCCAACTAGCAAGTCAGTTAGTGGGTTTTAAGTGTTATGTCTATATATAGGCTCACATTCTAGAGCTTCCCTGAATGCTTCAAGTGTCCTCTAACTCGACTCTTCCTGCCCTGTGGGCATCGCTAAATCAAAACATTTTCTTTCAGATCGAAAATCCCAGTAGCTCCAAATCATCATGCAATGACACAGGACAAAATCCGATTTAATATCCATCTCTGCAAACTGAACACTTAGGTGAGGAAGGCAGGGCTGAGGAGTTCCTTCAGGATGGAGAAGGAATCCAACGACCTCAGGCAGCCTCTCATCTGTGGACAGCAAGGGAGGGAGGCCAGGATGCCACATGGGATCTCAGGGGAGCACTCCTCAGTCTGACCAGCTTAGGAAATGAACTTATAGAAACCCGACTCACCCTTCTGTCAATCCCAGTTCCAACTCTTTTTTTTCTTACCCCTCACCTTCTTCTCTGCACTGGGTTGAAGAGAATCCTCCCAAAGTCATCTCTACCTGGAGCCTCAGAAGGTGACCTTCTTTGGAAAGAGTGTAGACATGTTTCCTGGTGATGAGGTCACACCAGGGTGGCGTGGGCTCTCACCCAACAGCTGGTGTCCTGATAAGAGGAGAGAACAGGGACACAGACACAGAAGGGCCACATGGTGATGGAAGCAGAGGCTTCTCTGAGCCAAGGGAGGCTAGGGGTTGCTTGGTGGACCAGCCGATGCTAGAAGGGGCAAAGAAGGCTTCTTTCCAAAGCCTTCAGGGGTCATGTGACCCCGCCGACCCCTTAACCTTGCACTTTGGGGTTCCGGGACCATGAGAAAAAAGATTTCTATTGTTTTAAGCAACTCCTTTGGTAATCATTTGTTTTGGCAACCCTAGAAAGGGAACACACCCCCTTAGAAGGAAAGGTGTGACTATTTGGGAGCCATTTGAAAGACCAGAAAACTCTTTATTTTCTTGGGTGGCCTGGGGTGCCTCAGCTAGGCTGAGTTGGCGCTCACCAGTGAGTTAAGAAGCTGAACCACAGGCTAGTTTGGGGTTTGAAGCTGTTCAACTGTCAGGCTTCTTTCAGAGATGGTGGCTTAGTAAGATTGCCATCTGAGGGCTCGCTGGAGCTGAGTCTCGCCTGGTCTCTGAGTCCCATGAGAGAAGCTTGCTCGGTACTTAGTGAAGTTCTTAGCCCGGTGTCTGGTGCTGCGGGGGTCCCCTCCCTTCAGGGTGAGGTGGGTTCGGATGCTCAGAGATATATGAAATGCACAAAGCAAAGGGTGCGGTGTCGGGGTGAGCCGGGTGTTCTCGGTGTTGGGAGGAGGCAAGATCACATCGGGACAGCTTAAGGGGTGGAGAACCTGGACGGCCATTGGAGGACATGCTGGAGGAGGCATCTAGGGATTGTTGTCTTCACATGAGTTTTGCAGGATGGGTCAGATGAGGGGGAAGCCTGCAAATAGGGAAAAGGAAAAATCCACCCAGACAGCTTCTTTTCCCGGGTTCTGTGCTGGGACCGACTGCCAGCCTCAGAAAGCATCCCCACCAA
Source organism: Spilogale gracilis (assembly GCA_004023965.1). Lineage (NCBI taxonomy): Eukaryota > Metazoa > Chordata > Mammalia > Carnivora > Mephitidae > Spilogale > Spilogale gracilis. Next base: position 49,952 of record PITA01005073.1, on the reverse strand, counting down.
AACAGCCCTCACTGGTGAAAGGCGAAGGGGCCCAGGACTTTGCAGCCTGTGGCCCTGAGTCCCAATTCCTGACTCGTCACTTCAGCAAGCCCTGGTGACGATTTTGTGCCTTCGTTTTCTGTCTCTAAGTAACAAATGACCCGCTATCGTGCCCAGTTTCAAATGGCACATATGCGATTGTAAAGTGGGTTGGAAGTGTGAATGATCCAGATGCAATAAACGGTGCTTCCCAGGATCACGCTGGTCTGCCCAAGCTTCTGACTCTCTTTACTTTCCCCTGGCCTCTGAGTATTTGATGTGAGCAGGTTTTGCTGTTTCTTTCATTTTGTTATAAACACACTCATGATAGCCTCTCGTGGAAGTAAGCGTCCTGGTTTATCTTTTCCTTGCATTTCCTTCCTAGCTCTTTGTTTGAGGACGTCTACTAGCCTTGTGATGGTGATGAGGAGTATAGCAATGGCAGGATGCACGCACCATGTGATATTTTGCAGAAATCGAGCTCTGTAGAGCTTCTGTAGTTGACGGAAAGCGTCAAGGTGTGGAGGAAGAGACTTGAGATCCTTAGGGCTGGGTCTTGATTGCAGGTCAATTACAATTTGATGGGTATTATGCTCAGGGTGAATTACACTCAGCCTCATGAAATTTTGTTGCTATTTTTTGCAGTTCTTTTCTTTTTAAAATTGATGTGAAAGTCACATAAGGAAATTGACCATTGTAAAATGAACAATCCTGACCTTTGTATATTTAGTGTCCTGCAACTACCACCTCTATCTGTTTCCAAAACATTTTCAGTTCCCCAAAAGGTAACCCTCTGCATGAAGCGGTGGCTTGTGTTACCCCTCCCACCCCCCCGCAGCATCCACAGATCTGCTTTCCTTCTCTGCGGATTCACCTGTTCTGGGCGTTTTGTATGAATGGAATAGTACAACCTCTTGGTTCAGGCTTCTTCCACTCACTGTAACGTTGTGGATGTTCATCTATGTTGTGACATGTCAGCACGTCATTCCCATGGTGGCCGGGCACTCTCCACCGCATGGCTTTGCCGTATTCGTTTCTGCATTCATCTGCTGATGGCCAGTTGAGCTTTGGTCCGCCTCTGGCCGTAGTGAGTAGGGTTACCATGAATATGCGTGTATATACATGCATTTTTCCATTTTGGGGGGTATATCCCTAGAAGTGGAATTGCTGGGTCATGTGATAATTTTATGTTTAACTTTTCCCCCAGCAGCTGCCCCATTGTGTGTTCCCACCAACAGTGTACGAAAGCGCCCACTTTTTAAATTAAAAAAAATTATTGAAGTACAATTAATGTACAGTGTTTTATTTGTTTCACATGTACAGTACAGTGATTCAGCAGTTCTGTAGATTTCCCAGTGCTCATCAGGGTAAGTGTATTCTTCATCCCCTTCATCCCACCCATCCCCCTCCCCTCTGGAAACTACCAGTTTGTTCTCTGCATTTACGAGTCTGTTTTATGCTTTCTCTTTTTCATTTTATTCCTTAAATTCTACATGTGAGTGAAATCGTACAGTATTTGTCCTTTTCTCAGTGTTGTACTCTCTAGATCCATCCATCCATGTTGTTGCAAATGGCCAGATTCTATTCTTTTTATGGCGATATATAAATATATGCCACATCTTCTTTATTCATTCCTCTGTGGATGGACACATGGACTGCTTCCATATCTTGGCTATTGTAACTAATGCTGCAGTAAACATAGGGGTGCAGATAGCTTTTCCAATGAGTCCTTTTGCTTTCTTTGGATCAACACCCAGTAGTGGAATTACTGAATGATGCGGCAGTTCTACTTTTCATTTTTTGAGAAACCTCCACACTGCTTTGCACAATAGTTTGTGGCTTGCACAGTTTACACTCCCACTCCCACTGCATGGGGTGGGGGTCCCTTTTCTCCACATCCTCACCAGCACTTGTTATTTCTTACCTTTTTCATTCTGGCCATTCTGACTTGTGCGAGGTCCTATCCTACTGCAGTTTTGATTTGTATTTTTCTTTTTTTTCTTCTTTTTTTTCCTCAACGATTTTAATTTATTTATTTGACAGAGAGTGACATTGCACAAGCAGGAGGAGAAGTAGAGGGAGAGGGAGAAGGGAGGCAGGGAGCCCGATGCTGGGCTCCAACACTCGAATGCCAACCATGCATTTGAAAGACCCCTGGCGTGCCTGCCTTCTTTTTTATTTTATTTTATTTTTTTTTATTTTTTCAGTGTTCCAAGATTCATTGCCCATGCCCCACACCCGGTGCTCCATGCAATAGGTGCCCTCAGTACCCACCACCAGGCTCACCCATCCCCCCACCCCCTCCCTCCAAGTCCCATTTACTTTCCTTCTCCTACTGTCCTCTATATTACCCCTTATGCACCACAAGTAAGTGAAACCATGTGATACTTGACTTTCTCTACTTGGCTTATTTCACTCAGCATAATCTCTTCCAATCCAGTCCATGTTGCTACAGAAGTTGGATATTCATCCTTTCTGGTGGAGGCGTGGTATTCCATTGTATATATGTACCACATCTTCTTTATCCATTCATCTGTTGAAGGGCACCTTGGCTCTTTCCACAGTTTGGCGATTGTGGCCATTGCTGCGATGAACACTGGGGTACATATGGCCCTTCTTTTCACTACATCTGTATCTGTCTTTGGGGTAAATACCCAGTAGTGCAATTGCAGGGTCATAGGGTAGTTCTATTTTTAATATTTTAAGGAATCTCCACACTGTTTTCCAAAGCGGCTGCACCAGTTTACATTCCCACCAACAGTGTAAGAGGGTTCCCCTTTCTCCGCAGCCTCTCCACCACTTGTTTCCTGTCTTGTTAATTTTGGCTATTCTGACTGGTGTAAGGTGGTATCTCAGTGTGGTTTTGATTTGAATTTCCCTGATAGCTAGTGACGCTAAACATTTTTTCATGTGTCTGTTAGCCATTTGTATATCTTCTGTGGAGAAGTGCCTCTTCATGTCTCTTGCCCATTTTTTGATGTGTTCATCTTCTTTCTGGATGTTGAGTTTGAGTAGTTCTTTATAGATCTTGGATATCAGCCCTTTGTCTGTAGTGTCATTTGCAAATATCCTCTCCCATTCTGTGGGTTGGCTCTTTGTTTTGTTGACTGTTTCCTTTGCTGTACAGAAGCTTTTTATTTTGATGAAGTCCCAGAAGTTCATTTTCGCTTTTGTCTCCTTTGCCTTTGGAGACGTGTCTTGAAAGAAGTTGCTGTGGCTGATGTCAAAGAGGTTGCTGCCTATGTTCTCTTCCAGGATTTTAATGGATTCCTGCCTCACGTTGAGGTCTTTCATCCATTTCGAGTTTGCCTTTGTGTGTGGTGTAAGAGAATGGTCTAGTTTCATTCTTTTATATGTAGCTGTCCAATTTTCCCAGCACCATTTATTGAAGAGACTGTCCTTTTTCCACTGGATATTTTTTCCTGCTTTTTCAAAGATGATTTGACCATAGATTTGTGGGTCCATATCTGGACTCTCCACTCTGTTCCATTGGTCTATTTCTCTGTTTTTGTGCCAGTACCATGCTGTCTTGGTAATCACAGCTTTGTAATAAAGCCTGAAGTCAGGTAATGAGATGCCCCCAGCTTTGCTTTTCTTGTTCAGTAATTCCTTAGCGATTCGGGTCTTTTTTTGGTTCCATATAAATTTTAGGATTGTTTGTTCCAACACTTTGAAGAATGTTGGTGGAATTTTGATCGGAATGGCATTGAAAGTATGGATTGCTCTGGGCAATATAGACATTTTGACAATGTTTATTCTTCCGATCCATGAGCATGGAATGCTCTTCCATCTTTTTGTGTCTTCTTCAATTTCTTTCATGAGTGTTCTGTAGTTCCTCGAGTACAGATCCTTGACTTCTTTGGTTGCCTTCTTAAACGTCCTGCCCTGGGGCCCTAGGCTCCTTGCTGTTGGTCAGGGGCTATTCTTTGCATTGAAGGGCCGTCTGCAGCCTTCTTCTTTTTTTTTTTTTTTAATTTTTTTTTTATTTGACACAGAGAGAGCGATCACAAGTAGGCAGAGAGGCCGGCAGAGAGAGAGGAGAAAGCAGGCTCCCTGCTGAGCAGAGAGCCCGATGCGGGCCTCCATCCCAGGACCCTGAGATCGTGACCTGAGCTGAAGGCAGAGGCTTAGCCCACTGAGCCACCCAGGCGCCCTTTGCTGCCATCTTAGGGTAAGGAGCCCCTCCGACATCTCGTGCCTCCTTTGTCCTCTGTCTGTCCGTCTGGGATCTGGCTCAGATCTGCCCATCCTGGGTTAGGTGCCCACTGTGGACCAGTCCACATGGACAGCAGTGGGGTGTGTAGGCAAGGGACGTCTGCCATCGAAAACCCATGCTTGGAGTGAGCGGGAAACATTTTCCTGAAGGAGGGAAGAACCTTGTCTGTGGAAGCAGGGAGGACCGATGGGAAGATTGTCTCTTGAATGGGGGGCAGATCCCTCACTGCAGCTCTAGCCCCTGGGCAGTCTAAGGCAGGAGAGCTTTATTAGCATACCTACTTCCAGGAGGGAAATAGCAAATCTGAATGCACATTGAGAATGCCTCCAGCTGGACAATTAGCTTAGCAATATTTCTGTTTTCTGTAAAATTGACAAGGTAATTTCCTTGGCTTATGTTATACTGTAATTCGTTAGCTTTTTCCACATCGTGGTGTGTACAGAAAATGACAGCCTAAACGGGATAAGTGGAGACAGCTGCCTGTGGCCAGGGTGGGGGTCTGGGCTCTGGATATTCTGGGTCTCGGGGTGTCCAACTGCACAACCACATTTAACCTATTTGCCAGATGCCGCTGAGTCATGGCACTCTGCTTGAGAGGCTCTCCCCCTGGAGAGGGGCCCATGGGTGGCTCAGTCAGTGAAGTGTCAGACTCTTGATTTCATCTCAGGTCGTGATCTCAGGGTCCTGGGATCCAGCCCCACGGCAGTCGATCTCCGTGCTCAACACTGTGTCGCCTTCGGAGTCTCTCCCTCTTCCCTTCCCCCTGCTCATGCTCTCTCTCTCTCTCTCTCTCTCAATAAATAAATAAAATCTTAAAAAAAAAGAAAATCTGCACCTTTGTAGACAGCCATTATCTACTAGTAAGGCAGTAATTCACACACGGAGTCCTAAGGAAATGATAACCTCCTTGCTCAAAGAAGTGTAATGGCTAAATACAACTCTTCATGCTAACCATTCATTCATTCACATATAGTAATCTCTGCACCCACATGGTGCCTGAATTCATGATCCTGAGATCAAGAGTAGCATTCTCGAATGGCTAAAATTAATAAGTCAGGAAATGACAGATGTTGGCTAAGATGTAGGGAAAGGGGAACCTCCCTACACAGTTGGTGGGAATGCAGGCTGGTGCAGCCGCTCTGGAAAACAGTGTGGAGTTTTCTCAAAAAGTTGAAAATAGAGCTACCCTACGACCCAGCAATCGCACTACTGGGTATTTACCCTAAAGATACAAATGTAGGAATCTGAAGGGGGTACATGCACCCAAATGTTTATAGCAGCAATGTCCACAGTAGCCAAACTATGGAAAGAGCCTAGATGTCCATCAACAGATGAATGGATAAAGAAGATGTGGTGCAATGGAATATTATACAGCCATCAAAAAGAATGAACTCCTGTCATTTGCAACGATGTGAAGGGAACTGGAGGGTATTATGCTGAGCAAAATAAGTCAATCAGAAAAAGATAATTATCATATGATCTCTCTGATATGAAGAACTTGAAAGGCAGGGCAGGGGGTTATGGTGGGTAGGGAGGGGAAAAAAATGAAACAAGATGGGACCGGGGAGGGAGACAAACCATAAGATTCTTAATCTCAGGAAACAAACTGAGGGTTGCTGTGGGGTGGGGGCGAGGAGGGATAGGATTGCTGGGTTACGGAAAAAATGAAAAAAAGATAAAAATAAGCAAATGCTCTAAAAAAAAAAAAAAAGAGTAGCATGCTCTACTGACTGAGCCAGGTGGGTGCCCTGATGCTAATTTTTTAGATTTGTCAGGGATCCAAACACAAGATACCCTATCACTTTGATTTCCATTGAGTTCAGTTCATCCAAACAAGAGTTAACCCACAGTGGAGAGTGCCTCCTGCTTACTTTGGCTACCGATTGAGCCTAAATGGCTTATTCAATGCAGTGCAGAGTCCATGCTGCACTTGCCGCAGATGACGAGATGATTCCTGTGGTTGGATGTCATATCTGTTCTTTGGTTTATAGATCCAGAACACCGCAGAGAGTTCCATGGGAGGCCTAGCACTTGTATAATAAATCAGAGCTAACTGGAGAAGGTTTCAAAGTGCTCCCTGCTCTGTTATCGATGCTACTCAGAAGACTTCCCCGGAAAGTGCACGGTAGGTATTAATAATCCCATCTGTTTTTAGTGGAGGTAGAGGTAGGAAGGGGTGGGTGCCTAGATGCTACTACCCAGTCCCCTCACTTGCACAAAATGAAATACGTTCCCATTATAGAGCAGGGTGGGCTTTGGTCTTTTGTCAATCCCAAGTAAAAGCAGCTAATTGAGGAAGTGAGGGGACCAACGGAAAGTCCTCATCAAAACTACCAGTCATCCCCAACCAAGGAACTGCTGGTCGACAGCATCGAGACAATGGGACGAAGGGAGTGAATAATTACATGGCAAAGACTGAATGAAAGTCTACAAACTCGAAATAATTTTCTAAGTTTTTATTATATAAAAAATGAAGTGGAGCTCCTTGTCCTCATCTCCCAATATCCCTAGTGTTGGGAACAGTACTTGGAGTATGGCCAGGGCTCGAGAAACGTTTGCTGAATGAATAAATGAATGAACCCAAGCATTTCTTTGCACCCCTTGTCCATATTCTGGGAAAATATGCCCTGTAACAGAGGGCAAAAATCAGATTTTTGATACAAGAATAAAATGTTGTATTAGAAATGTGAAACATTTTAAAAATTGAGAAGAAGGCACAGAGATAAAAGGTACAGCAGAGGAACTATTGTTCATAGTATTAGAATAGCGCTGTATGGCAAGAGAGCCATACCTGTGAGCACAGTATCACGTGTAGAGTTGTTGAGTCACTCTCTTGTGCACCTGAAATTCATGTAACGTTTTGTGTCAGCCATATTTAAAAAAACTAGGCAAAAGACAATGTCTATTTTATTTTGTTTTATTTTTTTAAAAAATATATTTTATTTTTTCAGTGTCCCAAGATTCATTGTTTATGCCCCTCACACAGTACTCAAACGGAAGTAATCTAACAACTACTTGGTGAGGTAGTAGAATGAGCAGCCGACTGGGAATTAGGAAACCTGACTTCCATACTACATGTTTTTCACCTTGATACACGCTCCTACAAAACCCTTTCCATCAGGAGGGAAGAGAAAGACTATTCGGGCCTGGTGTGGGAACCCTTGGTAAAGAAATGGGAAAAAAAGGTCATTTTTCTGCCATGCCATATGACTGAATAAATTCCAGCTGTATTAAAAGTTAAATGTATTAAAAAGTTTAATGAAAGATTGATAGAAGAGGTCAGATGTGAGAATTTAGAATTGTGTACTTATGGAGCTCTTGATGGGAGGAAATTTTGATTCAAAGGTTTTTTTGGATTAGTGTACATTTTGGATTAGTGTACATCTAGAGCTCTTAAAACATTTCTTTCTTGTTTCTGTTCAACTTCTTTTAGATTTGGGAGAGAATTATATTTATAAGATAAACCGGAAAATATACAGGCTAACGCCTGCAGTGATGTGACCAGAATATTGTAATTCCAGTACCCCCCCCCCCCGCCTCCGCTCTATCCCCAGGGAGCCGCCAGGAGGTCCATTTTCGGATTCTCCTGATATATAAAAGGTATCACACCTTATAAATTACTCTGAGACTTGTAGTTTTCATTCAGCATTGTGCCTTGGAGAACTATCCGTTTTAGTACATATTGATCTGCTTTTTTTTTTTTTTTGAAGTACTTAATGCAGGATATGAAGACAAATAGGGCAAGACCTGGAAAATCCTGGGGGAATGTGACTTTGTAACTTTGTACTTGAATGACACTAGAATTCTATGCCCAAAATATCCATCAAGTTGGAGGGACACTGAGAGACGTTTTCAGATGGGCGAGAACACAGTTTACTCTACTGGGTTAGGGAGTTCCTGATGGCTGGGCTCCAAGTATAAGGAGCAAGAGGTCAACCAGGTGGCTGGGGGACACAGATGGTGGAGTCACCCAGGGCTTGAGCTTGCCCAGTCCTCTGTTTATGTTACTGCTGCTCTGTGTCTCTGTCCCCACCTCTTTCTGTCTCTGTCTCCCTCCACTTCTCGTATTTCCTGCTTTCTCTCTTCTTTAGGACTCTCACACCCCCTCTGGGGATCCTTGCAAGGTACCCCCCACCCCCACTTTATTACAGAAAGCAATTCAGTCCTCTTTTTGTGCCCCTGGCCCACCCTGGTTCTTGACTTTCCTAAACAGTCATGTCCCTCTGTGCGGAATCTCTCCTCCCACCCCAGCCCCCTCCTCCCACTGCCCTGCATGGCCATTTCACATTGAGAGGGCATTGAAATCCAATAAAAAGTCACTCAGTCAAAAGAAACTCTTGTCTGGGCAAAACTTGCTTTCAGATTTATTTTTTCTACTGTTTTTCTCTATTCTAACTTACTAAGTCCTGCCTTTTTCTTTCATAATACCTCATGCGGCTTTCCTTGACTTGCCTTTGTATCCTCCCAGTGTTTTCGGTGGGGTTCTTTCATTTTTCTGTTCATTCTTTGTTTTTCTTCTCTTTCTAGTCAATTGACCTGAAGTATTTTCTGCTGTGCTTTTCTTAGCTCTCTCCCATGGATTCTTACTGTGACCATTTCATGACAGTTTCTAGAAATTATGTGTTTATTTGCCCATATTCTTTAACTCAAGGAAAATATAAGAGCATTTCCTTCCATCCCAGGTGGATGGGTATTTTGTGTTTTAATTTCATTTTCAGTTTCTAGTTTTATTGCATTGTGATATAGAAAATTTTCTGCTCTGTCTTTACTTTCTGGAGATTTTCTTTTTGGGTCTCACCAAGTCCAGTTGTTATGATACTGTCATGGGCACTTGAACTGAAGATACTTTCTCTGTTTTTAGGGTGTGTGTGAATGTGTGCATAGGTGTATTTCTGTGCATATAAAACAGACCTACTTTTTAATTATGCTATTTAGGTTGTCTATAATTCATTTTATGTCTACTTTATGTATCAAGGACAGAGGGAAGCGCACAGAAATTCAGACCTGTTATTTTTATTATGAGATTATACCATTTGACTTCATAGAGTGCCCATTTTGTCTTTTTTGTTAATGCTTTGTGGTATGCAGTCTATCTTCAGTGATATTAGGGTCACAACCCATGCTCTTTTTTGTTTGTGTTTGAGTTTTGAAAGCCTTTTGTTCATAAAGCCTGAGAAGTCTTTATGAAGTATGTTGGTTTTGGAGGGGCTCTTGTGTATAGCTTGTGCTTGGGTTTGCTTTCACCCCTAGTTTCTTCTCTTGCTCCCTTTCTTCTTCCCATACTTCCTTCATAGATGAATTGAGCTCATTTACCTCTGTTAATGGTAGATAGGACCAATTTTTAGTTTTGTATTATTTTACATTACAATTTTATATGCTTTTATATAAATTCACCTACCAGCTGGTCTCTTGTCTTTGAAAATCTTCCTGAAGTTTAGGAAGGTTTGCATTATTATTCTAATGATTGCTTCTATAATTTAATTCAAAATTAACACCCTGGGCCCTCTGGTTTTTACACAGTATGTTCCACTCAACGGAGTAACGATAAAATCAGTGTGTGTGCTTCCCTCCCATATGCCCAGTTTTAGTCAATAATACGCATTTGTTTTTGCCTGCATCCCTGTAAGGGATGTCAACATTAGTGACTTGCTGCTTTTCAGTTCTTATGAATGAGGCAACTGACGAACTTACTCTTTCACCCCCTTCTTCTGCCCAGTTTTCTACATTGTCATGGCCCGTGGCGTTTAGTTCTGTTCTGGGACTCTGGTCCACATGTTTGTTTTGGTCCTACTTTTCCATCAGACATATCAGGTCCTCACTACCAGGTTCTTTCCCCATCCCAAGTCATCTTCTGGTTGGCTGAAGTTTGTTCTCTTATAGCTTTCTCAAGAAGGACAACTGATAACAATGCTCCCTAACTTCTTGCAGTTAAAGAAAAAGTATGCTTTATACTTGAAGGACAGGCCATACTTTTCCCATCTGTACCTCTTAGATGCTGCTTCATTATCCTTTGGTGATTCATGATGGATAAACCGAAGGCTAGATTGAGTTCTTTGTCTAGAATTTTTTTTTTCCTTTTTTTAAAATCCAGAAACTTGATTGTAATTAGGTCTTGGTGTTAACCATTCTAGGTCAACTTTTTGTCAGGTACTCAGCTTAATTGTCCAGATTGCATTCTTCTTCTTCTTTTTTTTTTTAATTTCTTGAAAAATTTCATGAATTGTGTCCTTAAATATTTGCTTTGTTACTTTACTTTGTGTTTCTTCAGGGATTCCAATGATGGGGGAATCTTCTTTACCTGTCTTCCAGATCTATAATTTTCTAAGAAAAAAATCCTTTCTTTAATTTTGTTTTATAATGCTCGTATTTCTCATTATTATTCTCTCTGCTTCTTGCTGAACTTCCAGAGTATCTAGACCCTTCTTTTAGTCATTTATTCTTTCTTGGAGTATAGCTGCTCATGTTTTTATTCTTTCCAATAAATAATTGTATCTTTCCTATGTTTCTGTGTTTCTGATTGTCCTTTATAGAGATAATGACCGCCCTGAATATTTTAAAATTCATGGCAAAATACTTAGTTAAAATTTTTATCTGCTCTGTTGCAATATTTTTCTGGTGAGTATTCTTCGCCTTTGATATATTCTGTCAATCTTTCCACCAGTGTTTCCTAGCTCATCTAGGTATTAATGCTGTGCTAATTCCCTTTTTGTTACTGATCACTGAATGATCATAATGTCCTTAGTCTGTAAGTGTTTTCCAGTTGGGGGAAACGGTATATGGGGACCAGCCGAGCTTTCCAGAGAAAGACTGCTTCTTGCAAATATGGCTCTTAGTGTGATTTTTAAAAATATTTATTTATTTTAGTGCACATGAGCAGGAGGAGGGACAGAGGGAGAACAGGCTCCCCGCTGAACAGGGAACCCAATGCAGGACTTGATCTTAGGACCCTGGATCATGACCTGAGCTGAAGGCAGTCACCTAACCAACTGAGCCACCCAGGCGTCCCCTCAGTCGTTACACAGGTCTTCAAGCCCACCAATTAGACTTTACTCCAAGTGCAGTTTCTGTGTTGTGTTCGCAATGCTCTTGTCGCTGGTATCATCCGAAGCACAAGAAGAGACACGTACACCTCAGTAGCCATTTACACACTTGAAGTCCATCTCTGTTTCCTTACGGAATCTTTACGATTTCATTTTTGATATATAACTAAGCCTTCAGGCATTTACATTTTTGTAAAATATGAGTTTGAGGTCTGATACATATATTTTCTAGTTGTTCAGATATATTTTACTGAATAATCTGATCTTTGTTTCTTGTTTTGAAGTAGTGTATTTGTCATGTTACCATCCTGTATTTACCCTTTTTGGAAGGTTTTTTTAATGCCTGTTCCTTCAGTGACAATTACCGTGGTATTTTAATACTGAATATTTATAATGTGCTTTTGTATCTTTTTTTCAGAATTTATTTGCTATTTTTGCTGTTCTAGATTTAATACAGTGAAGTACATTTTGAATCTCCAGAATGGGGATACGACATGTATTCTGTTCTGTTTATTGAAATACGGAATTCTTTCAATAGTAGAATAAGATTTCTTTCTTTCTTTCTTTCTTTCTTTCTTTCTTTCTTTCTTTCTTTCCTTCTTTCTCTCTTTCACTCTTTCTTTCCTTCTTTCTTTCTTTCTTTTTTTAAAAGATTTTATTTATTTGACAGAGGAAACAAGCGAGAGAGGGAACACAAGCAGGGGGAGTGAGAGAGGGAGAAGCAGGCTCCCCACCCAGCAGGGAGCCCAAGGCAGGTCTCCATCCTGGTGGGATCATAACCTGAGTCAAAGATAGATGCTTAATGACTGAGCCTCCCAGGCACCCCAAGAATTTCTCTTTGAAGTGCTTCTATAAAGCAGTTTGAGAAATTGCATTCTAGTATTTCAGCAGTAAACACCATGCTTACACCAATAAGACATCAGAGGGCACTTGAGGGGCTCAGTTGGTTAAGCATCTACCTTCGGTTCATGTCATGATCTTGGGGTCTTGGGATCAAGCCCCCTGCTTCTCCCTTTCCCTTTGCCCCTCCACGCCAGCTCCTGCTGTCTCTCTCTCACTAAAGAAGACGTATGACATATTATATTGGTCTATTCCTGTCTTTCTAATTTTTTTTTGAGAGAGATAGAGAGGAAGCAGAAGGAGAAGGAGAGAGAGAATCTTAAGCAGACCCGACATGGGGCTTGACCGATCTCATGACTCAGAGATCATGACCTGTGCTGAAACCAGGAGTCCTGTGCTTAACTGACTGAGCCACCCAGGTGCCCTTATTTTTCTAAACTTTTAAACAGTCAGAAAGGAGATTCAATTTTGCATCTGTTGAGAAGAATCATTTCCCTCCCTTGACCTGTTAATATAATGTATTATGTCCAGAATTTAATTCTCACTGGGAGCCACATCTACATTTCTATGATAAAACACATATGTTTAGGGCACATTATTATTTTAACATATTTCTAGACTTGATATACTAAGCTTTTTGCATCTATCCTTGTGAGATTTAGTTAGTAATTAACTTTGTCACATTTTGATTTTAGGCGGTTTAAGCTTTTTAAAATAGAATGGAACACTTTTTTCTTTCTCTCTGTTTCCCCCCAAGGTGGTGAAATTCTGTAGAAATGATCAGTCGCTCAAGAGTTGGAAGCAGCCCACTGAGGAGGCCAGGGTGCCCTTCTGTCTCCTTAGGGGCTATTCTTTGGCATGTTGTCATTTTCTTCTGCAGTGTGAAATAATGGACTGCTTGGGTCAGAGTAGGCCATTTGCAGTCACTAGAGTGTGAGGGGCTTCTTAACCTTTTTAAACTTGTCTGTCTTTATCTGAAGAAACATACATAATAACAGGACCTACATCATGAGGCTGCTGGGCGGGTGAATGGAGAGAATGCAAGGAAGGCATTTAGCCACAGTCCTTGACTCTAGCAAATATCGGGGCACACACTGGCCATTTTCTTATTCTTCATCTATTCAGATTTGCTCCCCTTGCAAGAGTCAATTTTAGTAAATAGAATATGTCTAGATAATTAGTCATCTCATTGAGAGCTAAACTTTTATTACCTCCCAGTTCCTGGTATTTGCTTATAATTAAAAAAAAAAAAAGGAACATTTTATGCATCTCTGGCTCCGATCCTTTCTAATTTTCAGTGATGGATATTGGTGGGTTTTCCCCCCTCATTTTTTTGATTAGTGTTGTTTTGGGTTTATTTTATTGGTCTTTTCAAGTATGGGATTTGTTTATCAATACTATTGCTTTTCTGCCTCCCCTTTCATTACTTTTTGGTTTTGGCTTCATTATATTTTTATTCTTGCTCCCTCTGTTTTGCTGTTGGTGGTGTTTTTCTAGCTTCTAGAGCGCATTACTTATTTCGTTGATTTCTATTTCTTCTTATTTAGCAATAAAAATATGTAAAGTCGGGGATTTCTCTTTAGGTACTTAACATTTAATTAATAGAAAACAAGAGTCGGCGAACCAAGGCTATGGATCAAATTTAGCCTGTTGAATGCTTTTATAAGTAAAGTTTTATTGGAACACCTGGCCAGCCAGTCATTTATATGTTGTGTGTGGCTTTCACACCACCATGGCAGAACTGATCAGTGGCGGTAGAGACCTGTGGCCCACAGAGCCTGCAATATTTACTGTGAGGTGCTTTTCAGAAAACGTTATCTGATCCCTAATAGACAGTGTTCCATAGTTGTTGATACATACTTTTGTCATTTTAAAAAATTTTCCGAATAGTCTGTAATCATACACCCCACAGATATCTTGGGAAGCATTTTAATTTCTTTGTGGTTTGAATTTTCTTGTTTGTAGTTTCTTTAATTTTTAGTTTCATTGCATTTGGCCAGAAAATATTACCTATGCAAACTCACCTCTTCTCTTTTCTTCTCTTCTTTTTTTCTCTTTTCTTTTCTTTTCCCTTCCCTTCCCATTCCATTCCATTCCATTTCTTTTCTTTCCTTTCCTCTTCTTTTTCTTTCTTTCTTTCTTTTTTTTTTTTATTTACTGAGGTGTTCTTTTATGGCCTAAAAGTCTGACCGATTTTTGTAAATATTCCAAAGGCATTGAGAAAGAATGCATATTTTCTTTCTTTCTTTTTTTTTTTGCTCGGGGGAGTGGGAGCGGGGTGGGGTGGGTGCTGGGTGCCCAAGAATGCATATTTTCTATAGAAAACAAAAATTTGATACTTCTAGACTTTATTCATTATGTTATTTGAATCTTAATTCTTTATTTGCTTGATATCTATATCATGATTGAAGACTCAAGGTAAAGCTATGGTGGTGTTCTTTGTTTCTTCTTATGTTTCTGACAGCTCTGGTGTGGCTTATTTTGCAGTTCCGTTGCTTCCCAGCATTGCTGGGTGCAAGCAGAGCTGAAGCACAGCTCGGAAAGCACCTGCTCACTGGAGCTTTTCTTGTGCTGCTCGGGGAACCTGTGCCACCACTGCCACAGGGGCGAGCCCGGGACCAGCCCCCAGGTGAGGAGATACGTGTGGTTCAGTTCCTTCCATTGCCCCCATCAGCCCTGCCTTCAGTCAGCCAGCCCCAGCTGCAGACCACAATAGCTGATCACAAATCAGGAGTGAGCTCAGCTGAGACCCTCAGCAGAGCTGCCCCAGTGAGCCCAACCCAGACTGCCAGCCTGCAGAATAGTGTGCTAAAGAAGTGGTTGTTGCTTTAGGCCCTGAAGCTCTGGGTCATTTGGCCGTGTAGCAGAGGGTGACATGTTCATTGTGAATTTTGCCTTTCATCAATATTAACTAACACTGTGTCTAATGGTAAACTTTCCCATGTGTTGTATTATAACCATACTACCTGTTTTGCTTTCTTATTTATGTATTTTTCTGTATATTTAAGGTATACAATACGATGGTTTCTTCTCCATGTACGCAGTGAGATGATTACTCCCGTCAAGCTCTGATATTATCATGTCATGTCTTCACATAGTTATCTGTGTGTGTGTGATGAGTGCATCTGAGATCTACAGGAGGTAGACCCTCTGGGAGCTGAGGGTCTCTGTCCTACAACCACAAGTAAACTGAATTCTGACAACAGCCAGTGAGTTTGGGAGAAAATCCAAGCTCAAGATGGGATCACAGTCCTGGCTGAGGAGTCCTTGGTTTAGCCTGATGTGACTCTGAGCAGAGGACCCAGCTAAGCCATGCCTGGACTCCTGACCCATACAAGTTATGCCATAGTACATGTGCCTTGTTTCCAGCAACTAAGTTTGTGGTGTTTGTTACACAGCACTAGGAAACAGTAACACCTTTTAAAAATAGTTCGCTTATTGTTGCTATTTATGGAATTGTTCGTTTTAGGCATCATGGATGGCTTCGTCCTTTGATGGGTGAAGAGTTCCTTCACTGCAACCCTTGATCTTCTCTCCCCATTTGTACCCCTTTAGAGTTTTAACAGTGGGCTGACCAGGCTACTTGATTTCATCTTTGCCCCAAGGATGAGTCTTAACTGGGCCCCATAGCTCAGGGCCCTCTCAGTTTTATCTCTTACCTGTTGGAGATGAGAAACAGTTCCATTTTCTAACCTGCAAATCCTGGAATTTATGGCCTCTCCAAACATTCTTTCAATCCTGCTTGTAAAATGGCCATTTCTCCTATGAGCTTATTTCTTTCTTATGGTGCCTTGTCAAAAACAGCCATTAGCAAATATCCAGTGTTACCAATATTCTGCTTTCCCACTTTGCTAAAGCCACAAATTCATTAGTTACACTCTCAGCTTTCTACGTTATCACAGGTGATGATGGTTTTATCAAATGATTCACCACTGCGTAAAAAGCCTTTACTGGCAGTTTTCTTGTCACTTGCCACTCTGCCCTAAGACTCACGCACATATTTGGGGTATTATTATGGTAGCCCCTCACCACTGGTGTCATTATTTGAATTCTTCAACTCTTCGACCATGACTACCAACACGCAAATCAAACAACTAAACTCGTGACTTACGGTAACCAAGGCTTATTTCTGCCGGTCGTGGGTCTGCAATATGGATTTCCTCATTCTGGGATCCAGGCCAAAGGGCAGCCCCTCCCTGGAGAGTCAAGGACACGGTGGTTTCATGCAATGAATGTTAAAGCTTTTGCTTGGAAAGGTCTCATGTCACTTCTGCCCGCATTTTATTGGCCTAAAGAAGTCCGGTGGCCAAGCTTGTTATGAGTGGGTGGGGCATGTGTAACCCCACCCCCTGGGGGGAGGGGCAACAAGGATCTGCTCTGGCACCATAGCCACTGCTAATAGATTGGGAAATGATTTTGTTTAAAAAGATTTATTTATTTGTTTTGAGAGAGCGCAAGAGGTGGCGAGCGAACACAGGAGTTGCGGGGAGGGGCAGAGGGAGACAAGCAGACTCCCTGCTGAGCTGGGAGCCGCACCTGGGGCTCCATCCCAGGACCCAGAGATCATGACCTGAGCCAAAATCAACTTACACTCTTAAGTGACCGAGCTGCCCAGGCACCCCAGGGAGATGATATTTTTGACACACGACCAAGGACAGTGTAGTTTCTAGAGTATTTAAGGAGCACCTGTAAATCAACAACAAAGGGCAGGAAACCGATTGAAAAATGGGCAAAGAGAAGGAATAAGGAGTTCACAGAAGGGAAAGCTAATGTTTGTAAGCACATGGAGAGATGCTCAATCTCGGTAGCAATTGGAGATATTCACATTAAACCAAGATATCCATGCAACTGTGAAGAACTGTAAAGTTGGAAAATATCAAGTATTGACTTGAATGTGGGGAACTCTGTGTGTCCCGCTGGTGAGAATGTAGACTGGGGTGGCTATTCTGGTGTGTCATTTGGGAGGAACATGTGAAATGACATGGACAGAGTGAAACGAGGAATGCGTTTTGGGTTTGCGAGATCTGTCCCATGATTATTGTCCCATCATCTTTCCAATTCCACCCTTCCCTCCTCATTCAGTACTTGAGTGGTGAGCAGTCCCATCAGACCATAAGCTCTGAGAGGATGGGACCGTGTCTGATTTGCTCCGTAGCATCCCCTGCATCTTACACAGTGTTTGGGACACATAGACACATAGTCTGTGTCTGGTAAATAGACACATGTTTTAAAAATTTCATAAAAGTAAGTCACTTGTCTCCTTGAGAAAGGAAGTTATGGGTTTTCTGCCTGGGTCACTTCTCCTTTGGGATCTGTTTTGGACTGAATTGTGACCCTCCTCTGTGTTCTTCCTATTCCTATGTTAAAGCTCTCCTCTCTGAGACATTGGGAGATGGGGCTTTGGGGGAGGCAGTTAAGATTAAATGAGGTTGTAAGGGCGATCCCCTGATGGAATAGGACTGGATCCTTATAAGAAGAGGAAAAGAAGTGATCCTTCTCTCCATCTGCCCACAGAGAAGAGACCAGGTGAGAGCCAGGTGACAAGGTGACATCTAAGCCAAGAAGAATAATCTCACCAGAAACCAACCCTGAGGGCACCTTATTCTTGGACTTCTAGCCTCTAGAACTGTGAGAAAATAAATTTCTATTGTTTAAGCTGCCCATTCTGTGGCAATCTGTGAGGGCAGCCCAGGCAGGCTAATACAGAATCCTGTTTATCATTTGATATAAAGCTGGATCATTTGGTTTAATTTGCACTTGTATGTCGTGATTCATACAAGCTATTCAAGTCTCACCTATTGATTCAAGTCTCACCTATTGATCATACTTTGCTAAAATAGAAATGTATTTTGGGAAGCTTCCTATTTGAGGTGGCTGGGAATTTTGATAATACAAAGTTCACCAAGGAATCTTAAGCAAAAGTTTGAAATGGTTGAATAAATGTCAGGTATGTCTTCTTTCTGAGGTGATAGGGAGTTTTCAGATTCCCTGCTTTTTGTTGATTTGAGAGCTGGTATAGGCGTTGGGTCGTCATGGTGTGAAAACTAGGTTCAGAATGGAGGGTCCACCTGGAAAGACAGAACCAAGATACGGGAAAATGGTGGCCCTACCTTGGTTGGGAGGCAACTTCACAGTCTTTCCAGTGCTTTAATAGATATGATTTCAGTTGATTTTTTTAAAGATTTTATTTATTTGGCAGAGAGAAACACAGCCAGAGAGGGAACACAAGCAGCGGGAGTGAGAGAGGGAGAAGCAGGCTTCCCGCAGAGCAGGGAGCCCGATGTGGGGCTCGATCCTGGGACTCTGGGATCATGACCTGAGCTGAAGGCAGTCGCTTAACTAACTGAGCCACTCAGGCGCCCCTCATTTGATTTTTCCCAACATGCTAGTTGAGGCCACTAGGGTAGGCGGTGTTGTCCCCATACTGGTTAGCCTTTGATGTTTAATAATCCACCCTGAGTTCTTTATTCCCACAGATGGCCCAGATGGGTGGCTTTGCTCGTCTCAGCAGTGTCTGCACATAGAGAGTGGGAGTGGGTTTGAGTTGGCTGGGACACTTGGCTCTGCTCCACACGTCCCTCATCCTCTTCAGGGGGCTTGCCCAGTCATGTCCTCCCCATGGTGATGCCAAAAGCTTAAGAAAGCAAGTGGAAACGTTCAAGGTCTCCTGGCATAGAACCGGCACCAAGGAACTTTATTTCTGTAGTGTTCTCTTGACTGGAGTCATGTGGCTGAGTCTAGAGTCAGCGTTGGAGAGCATTACTAAGTTACTTGGCAAAAGGTGAGGCTACGAGGGGTGAGGGATTGGCCATTAATATATCAGCTGCACACCCCACTTTACAAGTACTGAAGCAAAGGCTTAGGGATGAAGTGACATTTTTAGGGTCTACAGCTTCTTGGTGGTCAACCTAGGATAAAACTCCATCTTACCCACCCATCTAATGTGTTCTTAAATGACAGATATGACCCACCGGGGAGCAGTGGGTTGGTTATAGTTCTCTTATGGTCCCTGGTGGCAGGGAACACTTGAATAAATCTCTGGAAAATAGATCCAATTTTTAAAAAGCCTTGGCTGTCAACATCTGATTTCCTGGTTGAATGAAATGGCTTTGTTTTTCAGATCCTTTGAGTCTAAATTTATTTTACATGAATTTATTTAAGAAATTGATTATAACTCCCTCTCCATTTGGTGCTGTGGGGGGTGTAATTGGAAGTTTAGAGAGAAAAGACAGAAACAGCTTTAAACATACGACCTAAATTTGCAGGAGGGTAAAAAATACGGGAGCCTTTGAGGAAACTAGGCTTTCTTTGGGTTTAACTAACCTTGGTCTTACCTAACATCAACGCTCATTGGGAATTTAATCTGTGCATTTTGGAAAACAGGTTCAAAAGGTTTTGGCCACTTGTCACTCTTCCTCTCCTCCCTTTACCATTTTTAGCACACAGTGCTCCAGGAGAAACCCCAGGCTATGTACTGTCCTTGCCACATGCCCTTCAAGATGAAATCTGTCTGTCTTCGTGTCTCTTGCCATCAGGGACAGAGATACTAGTATGGTTAAGTTTCAATTTGTTGTTGAATGTTTGTCGCTCACTCAAAATCTGTTCAAATCTCTACTACAGCAAATGGCTTTGGGGATTTGGGTTAAATCTTTGGCACTAAAACATCCTGGGCACACGGGAACTTTCCCAAGGTTAACATTCCATTTACAGCTAAGAAAACATTTGGAAATTGTAACCTGAAAGTGAATCTTAACCGTTTTGAGACTGGACCAGGCTCCGGGAATGTCTGGTGATAAGGACATCTGTGATAAGGACATCTGTGATGTTCAGATGTCCGTGGAGCTGAGGCCCCTGGAGGAGGTGGCTTTTTCATAGGAGGCATCACAGGACAGCAGTGACCATGTTGGCGGCTCCTGGATGGCGGGTGTCCATGTCGTGTTGGGGAAGTGAGTTCTTTGGTCAAAGCTCTTTAGTACCAACCATGGCCAATCACCCAACGTTTGGTTCCAGAGGCCTGTGATTCTACTTGCCCATCTAGGAAACTCACCGCGGGTATAAGTGCCTCCAGTGGGGATGGGGAGCATTGTGGCACAGTTCTGCCCTTTGTAGCTTGAGTTCTGAGCCTTTTTTCTTTTCCTGTCTTCCCTCCTTAGTCTCTCTCATTTCTGACCCTCCCCTCTGCAGGTAGGGGAGCTTTCAGTCTTATTTCTATACTTGCCCTCTGGCTTAATGCTGAGCCCATTTTTCTGACCATGATCTTGCCTCCTCTTGGTAATGACTGTGACCACCATACTTACCTCTGATGCCTTTAGATTCCTTGCATATACACCTTCACCTCAACCAGCCAGGGGACCCTCCTGATTCCGGGGAGGCATCCTCACGAGACCCTGCCGTGCCCAGGCCTGTCGAGGGTTAACTGGGTCCCTCCGATCTTTCTTACGTCCTTCAAGTGTTCTTGTCCAGAAGCCTGTAACTCCAGCTCTCATGCTCCGGTGTCCACCCGGGATCCTGAACGTCTTGACCACGCCGCTTCGTGGTGATGGGTCGTCCCACTAGGCATAAGCGGCTCTGTGATAACAGCTGTCACTTACTGAGTGTCCTTGATGGGCTGTGGTGACTAATTTTTTTAAAAAGATTTTATTTATTTATTTGACAGAGAGAAACACAGCGAGAGAGGGAACACAAGCAGGGGGAGTGAGAGAGGGAGAAGCAGGCTTCCCACTGAGCGGGGAGCCCGATGCGGGGCTGGAGCCCGGGACTCCAGGATCATGACCTGATCTGAAGGCCAATGCCCAACCACTGAGCTGCCAGGCCCCCCTGTGATGCCTAATTTTATGTGTCAACCTGGTTGAGCTCTGGTACCCCGGTATTTGATCAGACCTGTCTAGATGTTGCTATGAAAGTATGTTTTAAATGAGATTAACATTTAGATTAGGAGGCTTTGAGTAAAGCTAACTACATTCCGTAACTTCCATAATGAGGGTGGGCCTTGTCCAGTCAGGCAGAGGCCTTAAGAGGATGAAGACTGGTCTGTGCTGCGGGAGAGGGATTTCTACCAGCACATTGCCTTGGGACTCAAGCTGCACCAGCTCTTCTCTGGGTCTCCGGAGAAGGCCTGTCAGGCCACCCCGCAGAGTTTGGCCTTGTTAGCCCATCAGCCCCCACAGTCACAGAAGCCGATGCCTCGAAATAAAGCGGGTGCTCTCCCCCCCCCAGCCCACACCCTGTTGATTATGTTTCTTTGAAGGAGCTGACTAATACCTGCACCGAGCACTACACTAACGGCAAAGATATACGATTCCATTTAACACTCGCAAACAACCTCTTTAGGTGGGTATGACTGTTCCCACTAGAGAAAGGGATAAAGGGAGTCACAGCAAAGGCAAGGACTTGTCCAAGGTCACGTGGCACCTGGCAGAGGGGGAAGCCGACTGGCACGTGCTCATGCTCATGCCACTGAGCTGGCCGTGACCGCTTCTCTTTGTCTTGGAATTGTCGTGGCTTATCCACTGCCTGGCACCAATCAGGAGCCTGGCAAAAAATTTATTTAGTGGCTTAAAACAACACAGATTTATTATTGTGCAGTTTTTATGGGTTGGAGTCTGGAGACAGGTGAGCAAAGTCCTCTCCTCATGTGTCATCAGCTGGAGTCACGCTGGTGGCCAGAGCTCTGAGGCTCAGGATTCTCTCCCAGCCTCACTAGCTGGTGGCACAATCCGGTTCCTTGTGGTTGTAGGACTGAAGTCCCCATGGCTTTGTGGGCTCTTTGTTGGACGCAGCTCTCTGAGCCCCTTGCTGGCTCACTGGCCCTCGCACAGCAGAGCAGTTTGCTTTGCCCTTGAGGCCAACAGGGCGGCCTCTCTCCGGTACTTCACCTTCATCTGCAGGGCTCCCCTGATGAAGTCAGGCCCACCCAGCATACTCTGCCTTTTGATTCCTTCAAACTCAACTGAGAAGTGACCTTAATTACATCCACAAGGTTGCTTCTTCGGTAAAATGTATCATGATCATGGGCATAATATCCCTTCATCCTCACTTAGGGGAAGGGGAGTGTACAGGCCACGAGCACCAAGGTGGGGAACTTGGGCCGCAGCTTTGAACTCTGCCGACCACAGTTATACAAGAACCAGCAATGGGAGCATCTCCCAGCAGAAGAGCCTTTCCAAGTTCCTTTAGTCTTTTTGTTTCAGTAACTTGTTAAAACCATGACCCTGAAATGAGGTGAGGGAGTTCTGGTTCCCTCCTTCCCGTGTGTCAACTCTAACTTCCTGTTACCCCTTGGCATATTTTAATGTGTGCACTCTTTTATTTTATTTATTTTTGTTTGTTTCAGAAGTAGAATTTAGTGATTCATCACTTCCGTGTAACACCCGCTGGTTATTACATCAAGTGCCCCCCTTCATGCCCATCCCCCTTTAGCCTGTCCCCCACTCACTCTTCCCTCCTGTAACCCTCAGCTTGTTTCCTACAGTCAAGAGTCTCTTAAAGGAGCCTGGTAAATATTTAAGCAAAGCGATGAAATCACAGATTTCACACTATTTTTGTTACCTCTTTCTCTTACAGAAGAAAAAAGGAACTTCAGGTAGTATTACATACCTAAGACTTTGTACTACATGCTAGCCTATAAAATCTTGATCTCCAAATTGTGTCTTCATCTGGATAAAGATGTGATAAAAATTGATTGGAGAAGCCATGTGTTACAATTCAGCATGATTTGTTAGCCAGCATGCTCTATGTCTTTAGTGTCCTGGCGAGGATTTTACTGGCGCCTTCCATCCCACCTGTGGTGCGTACAGGGGACTGGTCCCCAACATCGATTCCGGCTTCCTTCCAGAATGCACCTTTCAGTACTGCAGGCTGGGGGGCCGTAGGCCACATTCCCCCCTCCCTTGAAGCTCCGGCTGTGAACATGAGTTGGATTCTCACCCTCAGAGCCTGTTCGCCGAGGCTCGGAGGGCACCAGTGCAGAGATGGTGGGGTTGACTGCAGGAGTGTTTCTGGTGCTTTACTGGCCTCTCGGGGGGGAGGGGGGTCAGGGGGGGTGGCGTGAACCTCCTAGCAGTATTGGCAGCTGGCGCACTATTCCAGCATCACTTGTTTTGAAGATGGGGATTTCATTGTTGTAGCCTGTGCCCTGTGCTTCGAGCAAGAGGAGACACAGCTCCCTGTAGCAAGGTGAGGTGTCCTGGGGCAGACTCTCAGCCCGGTCTCTATCTGCTGCCCAGGTAGCGGGTCCCATGGGGGCCGTTTGGCCTCTTAGGGGAATTCCTGCTGCAGGTTCTGTCCAACCCTTTTGATGATCTTACAGAAACTGAGTTCATGGGGCACCTGTCGATTAAGCATTTACCTTCTGCTCAGGTCACGATCCCAGAGTCCTGGGATTGAGCCCCGCATCGACCTCCTCCCCGCTTGTGCTCTCTCTCACTATCTCTGTCACTATCTCTCTCTCTTGCTCAAATACATAAATAAAATCTTAAAAAACAAAAGAAACCAAGTTTGCTGTCTTAAGTTGTATTCTGCTTAAACTAGCTGGACTGCTTTCTGTTGCCTATAGAGGCAGGCTGCCGGCTCCTGTAGCCTTAGCAAGCAGAGAAAGGTGCGGTTGATCCATTGACTGGCTCATTAGCGGGTTTTCCGCTTTGAGCTTCAACGCACAGCTAATGTCTGTCTGTGGTGCTCTGCCATGTTCATTGGAGAGAATGAGTAAAGGAAGGGAGCCCCTGAAGAGAACTTTTACCCAAGTGACCTGAGTTGGAACTGACGTCATCAGAGAGAACTGTACCGCATGGTGTTTGGGGGCATCGTCTCCGACTCTTACTGCTATTGATTCTTTCTGTCTTGAAATCGTCTTTTCCCTCTATTGTCCCTTTTAGCCCCTGAATGTTGACACATTTTCTTTCTTTTTTTTTTTTTTTTTTTAAGATTTTACTTATTTGACACAGAGAGAAACACAGCCAGAGAGGGAACACAAGCAGGGGGAGTGAGAGAGGGAGAAGCAGGCTTCCCACCAATCAGGGAGCCCGATGCAGGGCTCGATCCCAGGACTCCTGGGATCATGACCTGAGCTAAAAGCAGATGCCCAAAAACTGAGCCACCCAGGTGCCCCGACATATTTTCTTTCAAGTCAGTTAATCAGATGCTCTGATTATTGTGAATATTTCTACATAAGCTCCCCCGTTGCTTACTTCTGGATGTAGAGAAATTATCCCAGTGCCCAAATCATGTATCTTTGTCTTGTGCCATTTCATTCCAGGGCAGTATATGTGGAGTTTTGCCAACTTCACTCTTGTCACTTGTCAATTGAAGGAGTAGAAAATTCATTTGGGGATTAAAGAATGATGTCATAGGTTAGACTCAAAACTGTGAAATTTTATCTCTCATAGGGATGTTGGTCTTCATGTGGAATCTGTCTCTCTCTGCACTTTGAGATAAGTCAACTGAAGGTCAGAGAGATGTAGTGGGAAATGTCCCCAAGCTCACAGGGTGACTGGTGGCAGCACTAGGCTCAGATCATGGGGTTACAACTGTGGGGGAATGTTCTTCCTGTCGCATCGTGTGGCTCAACTCACAAAGAAGGCTTTGGTTTAACCTGCTTATTGTGTATTTGAGTGTGAGCACAGAATAAGGGAAAGATGATTTTTTTTATTATCTGTTTTTGGTACATGTACATATATTAATGGAGATGATTTTCTAAATGGAATAGTGTTTTTGTAAGCCTAGCATGTGGCACATTGGGGTTCTTTTTACGCAGGACTGCTACAATGCTAAACACAGTACATAAAATATTTGCTAAGTATTTAACATAAATGTTAATTTTTAACTATCGATTTGTTGGGCTGATATTAATTATCATCATTATTTATTTAGACAGCATTGGAGACATCTAGGATAGTTTAAGAGAAATCAGATGTCATCATAAAAGGTCCAGGACAAGTGGGCTCCATGTCCTCTGATGACATTCTGAATGTGCCAGAAGGCACATGAAGCTCTGTTATCCAGAGAAAGTATCATTCCAAGGGAGTGACCGCTGAACCCATAGCAAACCGCCCAAGGTTCAGTTGACTTTGTTGAATCTTTAGAAAATGAGAATTTAATGAATTCCAGATGGGGAGATGATTAGTTCCACAATGTTTTAAATCTTCTTTATAGAGCACACAGAACCACACTGTCGGGGTTCTTCGGAGGATGTGTGTATATATAGAAAGAGATTTATTGTAAGAAATTGGCTTATGAGGTTTCAGAGGCCGACCAGTTCCAGGATCTGTAGTCAGCAAGCTGGAGACCTAGGACAGACTCGGGTAGTTCTAGTCTGAAGGCTGGTGTGCTTGAGATCTGGAGACGATGTTTCAGTTCTAGTCCAAAGGCAGGAAGACTGATGTCCTTGACTGAAGGCAGTCAAACAGGGAAAGGTTCCCTTATTTGAGGGAGGGTCAGCTTTTTTGCTCTATTCAGGACTTCAGCTGATTGGATGAGACCCATTCATAGTAGGGAGGGCAATCTGCTTTAGTTGGTCTACCAGTTCAGGTGTTAATTTCATTCAATAACATTCTCAGAGACACTTCCAGAACCATGTTTGACCAAATGTCTGCTTACCCTACAGCCAGCCCATTCAAGCGGACAGATAAAATTACCCATCATAAGCATGGTATACAACTGAGAGTTCAGGAACGGCTTTCTGAGAGTACTGAATTTTCCAATATTGAGATGTTTGGGTAGGTAGGATATGTTAGAATGGAGTGTCTGAACTCTACCTGCTAATAAAAATGGTGATCTTGGCTTTCTACTCCTTTCCACTGATGATGGACACATATGCCAGTTCCTCTTGTTACATTTAGTCCTGGGTAAGATGCTGTGGGGGATGGCAGAGGACAGGGTCCCCCTCCCATGGACTTTTCAGCCCTTTGGAGTGGCCAGACTGCTACTCGTGACCCAGACAAAGAACAGTGAAGTGATTACAAGTGGCAGTGAAGGTGTTTTCCGAAGGGAGAGAGGCCAGCACCAGTGAGTGGTTCTCAAGTCTCACGCTGTAATGTCTCGAGACATTTGTGATCTTCACAAATGGGTAGGGGTGTTTCTGACATTTAAGGATGCTATTAGACTCTCTGTGATGCACAGTACTGCACTCCACAAGAGAATTGTCTGGCTTAAAGTATTAATAGCACTAAGTTGGAGAAACCCTGATTTGGGCTGGAGCAGTGAGGTCAGGCTTTATGGGGGTGGTGAGATTTAATTTACTTTTTGATTCATTCATTCCCATACTCGTAGAATATTTATCTAGTGCCTACCATGCTCCAGGGTCTGTGTTGTCCTGAGGCTGTGGTAGGGAACAAAGTAGTTCTGGGGGTACATAGCATACTGTTTCATGGGAAAAAAGAATACTTAGAAAAAAACTGAAAATCAAGTATAATGATTATTAGGATGGGTGCCAAGGGGACACATCACCACCAGACCCATCTTAGTCAGAAGCTCAGGGGAATCCTGCCAAAGAGAAATATCCTTTAAAATACAGCTCAGAGGGTAAGTGGGAGCTGGCCACAGGCATGAGATGTGAGTGGGTGTATATAGGAGTCGGAGTGCAGGGAGAGTGTTGCAGTTTGAAGCTGGAAGAGAAGCTTCTGGGGAGGTTGGGAGGCCAGGGCGAGGGAGAGGGGAGTGTGCACAAGGAGGAGGGCGGAGAGCTGAGGCTGGAGAGGGGCAGACCTGCGTCTGGGAGTGCCTTGAGTCATGCCAAGAGTTCAGGTTGCACCCTAAAGACAATAGGACATATAGAAGACTTTTAAAATTTGAAAGCAGTGGAGTGCCCTGACGGGATTTAAGTTGTGGCGAGTTCACTCCCACTACAGTGGGGTGATGAGAGGGGAGGGCGTCCGCAAGGCAGGTGGGCTGGGTGGGGCCACACAGGGTGGGCGTGGTGAAGGACTTAAGGAAGGCATCCGCATTTCTGATCCGGAGGAGTGCATATTTTGGGGGGCTGTTTCTAGGGTGCACTGGAAAGGGGGTGTGCTTCTCTGAGAGTCATTGGAATGATGTGCGTCACAGCATGGATTGGTGTTGAGTTGAGCTCTGGATACAGAGAGTTTGCGCTTTTGGAGAGATATTGTGCCAGAGGGTCCGATTAGCCCTGAGAGCGCAGCCTGAGACAGTCGTCTGAGCGGCGTCTAGTAGATGAGGCTGTAGAGTGAGGACAGAGGAACAGTGCTGTCCGACGTGGCAACATCTAAGGACAAGGGGAAGCTGAGGGGCCTGCAAAGGCCCCCGAAGGAGGGACCAGAAGAAAAGCCAGAGGAGTGTGGTGTGGAGGAAAACAGGGAAGAGTGGTTTGGAGATAAAAGGGCTCTCCCACTGCCGACTCTTGCTCAGGATAAAGCCTTGAACTGACCATGCCTTCAGGAACACGGTGGTCCCTGGCAATCTCGGGAGAGCTCTTCAGATGGAGCTCGGCAGGTGGAAGCCAGGCTGGAGTGAATCAAGGAGAAGAGGGGAGCAGAGAGTATCTGCAGAAATGGGTGACAGCCGTAGCCAAAGGTCGGGCATGGGGTCTGACCGACCGGACTGGCTGCTGGCTGGTGGAGTACCAAAGTGCTCTGATCGATATCGAACCTGGCTGGAGCTCTGGTGGGCATATTTTCCAAATAAAGTGGTAGGACAGCTTGTTTAGACACACTCTGGGGGAAAAAGAAGGACAGCCTGGGACATGGGGTTGTTAAGGGCTGACCTATCCCTAGAAGGCTGGTGGTTCATTGATTCCTGAGTGTCTGAAAGAGTGAGAGGACAAGGCAATGTCACGGTCATTTGAAGGTGACTGCATTAAGGGTTTTTAATACTCACACCTCTGAGATGTAGATATTTATACCTGTAACCTAATTTGGGGCACTTCTGCAGAAAATTGTTAGCTAAAGAGAATAAAATGCAGGGAAAAGATGAAACTTTCTATACATTTTAGATAGCATATGAGTCTTACCTAGCAAGACACTTCCATTAGCACAAAAAATAATGGCCTTTTTCAACAAGATGACTGTCACAAAGAAAAAAATGTAGACAGTCAAATGATTTATTTCCCCATCCGTATTGAGTTTATTCATGGGGAGATTCACCTTGTGAACTAGTAATTTTCCGGGCTAAGAAAAAGCAGCAGGCGGTTTTCTTTTCAGGAAATGTCTTTTTTTTTGTTTCTTTTTCTTTCTTTCTATCCTTTTTTTTTTTTAATGGTGGGTTTCTTTTGGCCTAAAAAAATCATCTAAGTCTATGGCTTTGATATCAGGAAAAGGCTTCTTTCAATTGCTTTAACCTTTTTCAAAAAGTGACCTGTTGGGATAAATGTTCTCATGCTGAGAATCAAGGTTTTCATCTCATATCTAAAGTAAGGCGGGCAGAAAAAGATGTAGAGCACTTTCTTGAAGTGGTTTAAGAAATATTCAAGATCTCAAATGGAGAGAAAGAACTCCAACGAAAGGTCAAGTTTAAGACCCATACTCTAGGCAATTGAAAAAGCAAAAAGACAGACGTGGCTCTCATGCCAAGTGTGGCCAACCTCAGAACAGGGGACCGGCATTGGAATCCACCAACCAGCTCAGAGGAAGGGTGCGGGTAGCTCCCTTCTTTCCTTTGGGGTGAACAGTGGAGGCCGGCTCAGGCAGGAAGGTGTGGGCAGGCACGAGAGTGGGTGGCAGGGTTTGGTGTGGGACGTCTGAGAACTTGGAATTGAAGTCCTTGGGTTTCCAGTTAGAGGCAGGCATGAGGATGCCCCTTCTCTATGCATCGAGTACTCATAGTGATGCTCAAGGCTCTCTGCTCAGAATAGCAGGCATCCAGGTCTCCCCTGTTCCTCCAGCTCCTTTGCTTGCTTCTTTACGCCCCCCCCCCACCCCCGCACTCATCATCCTCTGGCATTGGTACCCTCCGGGGTTAGCAGCTCGTTTCCTGTCTTGACCCTGATTAGGCTCA
This sequence comes from Spilogale gracilis, assembly GCA_004023965.1. Classification (NCBI taxonomy): domain Eukaryota; kingdom Metazoa; phylum Chordata; class Mammalia; order Carnivora; family Mephitidae; genus Spilogale; species Spilogale gracilis. The sequence continues at coordinate 20,894 of PITA01005073.1, read as the reverse complement.
TATTCATGTTCATTTTCTTCTCTTTTTCACATTCATCTCTGTTTTCATTCTCCCTCTTCATGCATTTCCTTACCCATCTCTATCTCCTGAACCGTGACCTTCGTCAGGAATGATTTCTGGATTTTTAGAATTGCTTCCCATGGTTCAGTACCTTCAAGTGGTGTTGGTAATAGCACTACCTCCATCCCTTGCAGGCGGCGTGTGGAATCTGGAGGGACTGTAATCCTACACGGAGGGAGCCTCTGTGGGAACTCGGGCGTGCCAGCTCAGGGGACGGAAAAGAGGGCTTGGGGACCAGTCCCGTATACAGACTGTATCCAGAGGGCTTCTGTTCCTGGAGCAGAGACTACTCCCCACGTACCCAGGCTTCCCTGATCTTGGTGTGTCCCCGTGAGGGCTCTCATCCTCTCTGGGTCACTCTTATAGATAGATCCAGAGGAAGTCCTCATTTTTTTTATGAGCCCCACCTTTCTGCTCAGCACGATAGCCCCTTGTATCAATATAACTTACGGATGAGTTTGATGAACTTCAGTTCGTCGAACATTTTTACTTCATGCATTATTTATCAGACCCATGTCAGTGCCTGTGGATTGATGGTATTTGTTGGGGTGTCGAGGTGTTTGGGCACCGGGGCTCGGGGGCCAGGCGGGTCAGACTCTGACTTGGCCACTCCCTGCTGTGTTGAGCCCCACACTTGTCTGTCCTTCCATTACTGGACCGCAGTAGGAGGATGAGATGCTACTTGCCTCACAGGGTTGTTGGAGGGTTACATGAGTTAACCCACGTGAGTATCCACTCCCCGGCCAACTAAGCGGCATGGATTCATGGTGAGATTTCAATAGTATCTCACCATGGATTCATGGTGAGATTTCAATAGTATCTGAATTCCTTTTCAGGAATTCTTTCTGTTCCTTTTCAGGAATTCTGTACGATTCACTGCAGAAGGTTTCCGAAAGGGGGATGGATGGGAAGAATGCACCGGGAGTGGCAGTGAGAGACATCTTGCCAAGAAGCTCCATGTGCAGCCATGAATTTTCAAGCCATTGGTGACTGGCTGGCTTCTCATCATCTCTGAGTTTTACTTTGCTAAGTACTGCCCATCAATTTTTGAATATCTCCGTTTTTTATTTGAGGTTGCTCATTCAAGGCAAAATGCTGAAAGTAAAAGGGAAATCAAGGAGAACCCCGGGGCTTTGAAGACTTTTCTTAACTTGTGGCCATTTTCCGCCTCTGAAAGCCCTGACTTGACTTTTACAAGAGTCTGTAGAATAATCTAACTGAAAATGGAAACCAAGAGCACAGCCATTCACTTAAATATTTTATATTGCATCTGGATGTGCATTTTTCAAAGATCATTTCCTTGACATTTTCTGGGGGTATATTTCTTGGGAAATAAAATAAATATGTTTGGTTGATGCTCATACCAATTTATTTAGAGCTATAAATAAGATAAAGATGCTTCCTGTCATTTGTACTAGAAAATAGAAGGATCAGAGGAATATCTTAGGGGGACAGGGCAAAAGATTAATAATACCATTCAGATTTGCTGAGGTTGGCTGGTGCTTTAAGCCAGTTTACTGGATCCTCACATGAATTACTCCTAAGAATGGTGATGGAAATCCTGTGGCCCAAACGCAGGCCAGAGACACAATGCCCCAGGCCACAGACTTCATTACAGGCTGCTGAGTGACAGCATCCAGATTTCCTAGTTTTTAAATCTGTGCACGTCATGTAGATTCTCTGGGGTTCCCAGATCATTCTGAGTGCTTCCCTGAAGCTGGGAATGACCCTTCACAGGTAAGAAATTTAGTCATTCCAATTGGAGGCTGGACTTTGCAGGCAAGGCTCCCAGGGAGGAATAGGAGAGGAATGAACTGGCGGCACTCTCCCAGCACTGTAGTGTGCTGGCACCGAATCTGTTGGCTCCTTACTGTGCTGCTGTGGGAGATATGACGGAAGTAGCTTCCCTGGGGGTGGGGGTGGGGCAGGTTGGAAATATGCAAGACCCATTGGACTGAGTATGGAACTTCAGGGGAAGTAAAGGCAGAGGTTGGAAGGCACGGGAGATTGAGAGACGAGGCACCCAAGATTGGGTTGGACAGGAAAGGGGGTGAGGAGGCAAAGGGGCCAGGGCAGGGGTCCAAAGGAAGGGAAGATGTTACCTGGGTGTGAGGAGGGGCAGGGCGTTGGGAAGGATAAAGGAAAGCACTTTGAGAAACAACAGTGACTCCACCTGACCCTGGGGGGGAGGGTGCTGGTTGTGGTCAGGGAGGGACGGGAAGATTCGCTGCTGGGTTCCTCTCCAGCTGTAGTCCCTGATGCCAGGAATTCAGGTTTGAAAGTAACAGAAAACAGTAGGTGATTTTTTAAAAAAAGATTTTATTTATGTATTTGACAGAGTGAGAGAGCACAAGCAGGCAGAAAGGCAGGTAGAGACAGAGGGAGAAGTGGGCTCCCCACTGAGCAAGAAGCCTGACGTGGGGCTCCATCCCAGGACCCTGGGATTGTGTCCTGAGCCGAAGGCAGTAACTTAACCAACTGAGCCACCCAGATGCCCTGTAGGTGATTTCTTAAACAAACCAAATCAGGGGCACCTGGCTTGCTGGTAGAGCATGTGACTGTTGATCTCAGGGTTGTGAGTTTGAGCTCCTCATGGGACCTGGAGCCTACTTAAAAAGAATAAATAAATTTTAAAAAGTTACAAAAATAAAATAAATCAGATATGAAATATCTCAGAGGAATACAGTTTTCTAAGGGACTCTTTTGTAAATCCTTTTAAAAACAAAGACTATCCTTTATCATGTAAATGCAATGAAAATAGTAGCTTTTGACTTCAGTGATCCTATGAGTTCAGATTTTGTACATTGTTTTCCTGAATTAGGTGAAGTACAACTCCATTTCTCTTATCCCATCACCAAAATAGTGCCATCCTGAAAGACAAGCTAAGTATGGAGAGAAAACGGGGAAATATTCAGTAGAAGGAAGACCACTGCTGTCAGGTACTTCTTTCATTTTGAGTTTTATCTCTGAACTGAAAGCCAGCTTTCTATTTATTTCTTCTTTTTGTTTTTATGCCAGCATATATAGGGGTCCAAGTCACTTCAGAAATTTGGGACATTTTTCATTTGGAATCATTGATATGAAGAGAGATGCAGTGGTGATCGCTTAGGACTCATGGTGAGATTCATGGGAATGCCGGCGGGTGGCTTGCCCGCTCCAGTCTCCTTCTCTTTCTTGCCCATGAGATTCCTCCTTTTAAAATTAGAGCTCAGAGTCTGCTTCAGAGTCCTTCTTAACACAACATTTTTGGGCAATCAACTGGAACCAAGTTGCCTCCTAGCTTTGAGTGTAGGAGTGGTTCTCATGCCTTAGCAGACATCAGAAGCACCTGGAAGACTTGTTCCATCACAGGAACTGGACCCCACCCCATCTGATTTAATAGGTCTGAGGTGGGGCCTGAGAAGTTGCAGGATAATGTCGCTGGGTGGGGAGAACACTTTCAGGACCGCCATATTGGATTTTAGAGGAACGCTCAATAGGTAGTTGCTGAATTTTCCATTTTCACAGGGATCTGATGGGTGAAAAGAGCAGCTGCTCAGAATTTTCTTACGTATTTCTCTCACTTCCTTGTTCTCAGTAGTTCTTCTCTTGATTCCTTAATTAGAATGCTTTGCAAACCAATGACCTTAAGCAAGAAAATGTCATAGTCCAGAATTGCTTGCTTTTTGACATTCCAGTGACCGTAACACCTTAGCTGAAATACAAGTTAATGTTTTAGAATATGGAATGAGCAGTTTCTGTGTATGAGAAGTGGTTGACAGAATAGACCAAAGAAGACTGTGCTGGAAATTTATGAAAAGTCTCCAATTTCACTCCAGGTCAAGGATTTGTACTAGTGATGATGTGGCTGGTGACTGGGAATTGCGAGAGTGACAAAGGGGACTGTATCTGTTTCTTCCTGCTGCTGTAACAAAGCACCTCCCAGGAGAAAGGTATTGTTTTGGGGTTCAGGAGCCTGGAATATGGAGGTCAAGGGGTCAGCATGACTGGTTCTTCCAAGGCTGTGGAGGAAATTCTGCCTGCACCACCCCCACCACTTCTGGTGGTCTGCTCAGCTTATAGATGCATCACCCCTCCTCTGAATGCATTTTTTTCCAGTTTTATCAACATACAATTAATGCATAAAATTGTAAGGTCTTTAAAAAGTACAATATGATGACTTGATACACATACACATTGAAAGAATTTCCCCCATTGACTTGGTTACCATCTGACCTCCAATACCTCCCCTATTTCTTGTGTATGAGAGAACACTGAAGTTCTCTTACAGCAGTTTTCACGTGTATAGTACAATGTTGTGAACTTTCATCACCATGTGACATATGAGATCCTCAGTCCTGCTTTTTACAGCTGGGAGTTTGTACCCTTTGACCAACATTTCCCTATTTCCCCAGCCTCCCAGTCCCCAGCGATCACATTTGTGTTCCATTTCTAGGAGTTTGACATTTGTTTTTTTTTGATTCCACATATAAGGGATTCCACGCAGTATCTACCTTTCTCTGTCTCTTTGTCTCCACACGGGGTTCTCCCTGTGTGCATGTCTGTGTGTCCAAATTTCCCCCTTTCATAAGGACACCAGTCAGATTGGATTAGGGCCCATCCTAATGGCTTCATCTTAATGCTTTCCGTCTGTAATGACCCTATTTCCAAATAAGGTCGACATTCAGAGGTGCTGGGGGCTAGGATCTCAACATAGGAATTTTTGAGGGTCACCGTTCAGCCCCTAAGAGTGACCCTGAGCTAGTTACTGCTCAAGCTGTCTTCAGGAGGCCTGGCCATATTGAGAAGAAGCCTGCAGGTGTGCATGGGGGTTACTCTGCCCTGCACCGCCCATGTCTGGGTACTGGTTCTGACCGTAAAATATCCTACTGCATGGGAAACCTACACCCCCTCACGTTCTTCCTTTGTACATGGAATCATTGAGCTTCGAGATTATACCATTGCAAACTGGACGATCAGTTACTAAGCCTGAAGAAGGCAACAGTTCTAAAAACGTAGCTCCTTATTGTAACTGATCTGGAAATTCAGAGATCCTATTAACTCTTGAGTCCCAAAGGCTAGATTCTTCTGAGACCAGAGATCTGGAGCTTTCTGCCAAGGACAGGGCAAGCAGTAAATATGTCGGGGTCTGTGTGGCCCCCGATGAGCCACTATTGTGTGTGGTGGGCCTGCCAAGGCCGGTAACACGGCTTGTATTTTGATCCGAGGAACTCTCGCTTAGCTTGAGGTAGGGACTAGGTCTCTCTATCTGTCAAGAGGATTACCTTCTTCATTAATGTGTCACGAAAATTTAAAATGCCACCTTTCTGTTTCTTGGGTAATTCCTGCAGACAGGTTCGAGGCATATTGTGAGAAAAGCACATTTCTCAGCAGAACTACAACTACCGACCATTGGTGGGATGTGTGCTTGGGTTTTAATGACCTGGATCCTTGAATTTACGTGCAGTGAGCTTGCTCCTTTGCAGTTTCCCCTTTGTGAGGCTTTTCGCTTAATTTCTGCGTCTGGATTTCTGTGTACTCGTTCTCTCCACGAGTGACGATTCCTGGGAGGAAAATTATGTTGCTTTTGTTATTTTAGCACCTCTTCTCTCTTTCCATGGCCCTTCGCTCTTCTCCTCCTTCCTGGGATGCTGTCACCCCTGGGCAGATAGTATGTGAAGAAAGCCCACAGTGGGGGCCTTAAGGGACATGGCTTGAAGTTCAGTGAGAAATGGGGAATTATTGACATCTGGCTCCAGTCTTTCTTTTTCTCCTTTCATTGGAATATTAGTTTCATGTTTCTTAATAGACTCTTTAAAAGAAATTTGGAAGATAGAGTAAGGACGTCTTCTGCTGTCATTCTATTTCTAATTTTTGTGATGATTGTAGGGGGTTCTGGGTTGGCCCAACATTTTTTTTTTTTTTTTTTTTTTACAAATCTTTTCATTGTATCCTTTGGAAGCACCTTGGAAGCTATGTTGAGGAGATGATACACTGTGGAAACAGTGTTTACAGAAACAACTCCTAAACATATGTTCACATAGGATGGATTTGAACACAAGTCATTCTTTCAGACAATATGGCCCAGAGCACAGCACTCTCGAGGTTCTTCCGTCCAGGTGCGCTAGTGACAATCACCTTACTTTTATCTTTTTTGCTTTATGTTTTTGCTTGTTTTTATAAGAATTCCTTTTAGAAGTGTCCATAAAAGAAGTAGACAAGTTCAACCTGATGAGATCGAAACCAGGCTATTTATTCCTGATTTGCTGCAGCCGGGCATCAGCCACCGTCAGTTGTATTTGCAGAGACTCCAACCCACTGAGGAGTGGGAATGTTTATGGGAAAACAGGGATGGCGCAGGGCTGCCTGACGGGAGGCCTCGGCCTGGGGATGCTGGCGGTGGGCAGCTGGAGGCAGGGCAGTCTGTTGTTGCTTAGAGGGGAGGACTTGGCTCTTCTGGTTGGTCTTAAGTTGAAAGTGGGAAAAAAATTTGGAAAGCTGCCAGTTATTAACCAAGTCCTGGCCATTTTGGACCGGTTGTTACGGAGGTCATTATCTGGCTTCCTAGATGGTTATTAGAGATAGTGGTTGGCTCCCTACAAGTCTGACTTACAAAGAGCCAGCTGGCTTCCTGGGCTGGTTACACAGGTCATGGTTGGTTTCTTGGGCTGGTTGCTGCAGATTAGGGGTCAGAGTTCTATTTTCATACATATACACAGGTCATTGACTGCTTATGTATTCAGTCTCTCAAAAACAGTCATCACAAGCAATCAACACGAGTTACGTGTCAGTTACCTTTATTAAAATAACATCTGGACCCTATTATCTCTCCTTTTCCCACCAGACCATTTTAAATATATCTGGAGTAAAAGACAATGCATAGATATTCATATACATAAGTAAGTTGGTTATTCCTCAACAGTGAGATTAGTTCTGTGCCTGCAATTGCATTATGTTAAAGGAATATATATCAATATATAGAAAGTGTAATTATCATTCTCAGAAAGTGAAATAAGTCAATCAGAGGAAGACAATTATATGATTTCACTCATACATGAAATTTAAGAAACAAGACAGAGGATCATCGGAGAAAGGAGGGAAAAATAAAGCAAGATGAAATCAGAGAGGAAGCCAAACCATAAGAGACCCTTAATCATAAGAAACAAACTGAGGGTTTCTGGAGGGAGGTAGGCGGGGGGATGGGGTAACTGGGGGATGGGCATTAGGGAGGGCATGAGATGTGATGAGCACTGGGTGTTGTACTCAACTAATGAATCATTAAGCTTTACCTCTGATACTAATAATACACTATATGTTAATTGAATTTAAAATTTAAAAAATGGAATTTTTAAAGGAAAGTATTAAAGTTACTAATACACAAATAATTGTATAAGGACAATTCAGTTGTAAATTAATTTTGACACCCTTTTTACTCTTCACTATTAATTTAAATGCCATTTAATTAATGCCCTCCTCAGGCACTTTAGTTTGAAGAGGAGTGTCTCACTCATGTTTCTTTTTATAGGATACACATACACAGGAGACTGAGAAAGGACACCCATCACCCTGACAGGAGGCATGTCAGTCCTTCTCTCTTTCTTCTACTCATTGGGCCATTCTCACTCTCTTTGGGGGGATTATTCAATATTCAGCCTTTGTAATTCCATGTCCGTAGTTTCCATGCTTCCCCGGGCCCAAAGTCTTGGCAGACATTACGCTCCCCAGTGTATGTTGTGAAAACAGGTGTTACTTCTTCTAACCACCCAGGTTGCATCTTAACTGCCTTTCTTTGAACTCACCATCCTCCCCAAGCCCCCTGCTGCCGAGATTCTGTCTTAGGTCGCTAGTCAGCTTGCTGTCACCCTGCTGATCGGCCATCCCTGGGCCAGGTGTTCACTGGCTTGATGGAGTTATGCCCGGTGGAGGAGTGCGGGAAAGTACTTTCAAGGTAATTTCTTCCCTAACTTCCTTGTCCAGAGGGAATATAGATCCAGAGACTTGCGCTGGAATCTAATTTGGAACGAGAGGCCTCGGCGTCATCTCATCTGGGCTGGATCCAGGAAAAAGAGAAACAAGGATGCTTTTCAGGTCTGGAAACTAAGCAGAGGAGATTCTGGCTCTGTGCTAGCCGAGAGCTGGGATCTGGCCGAGGAAGTGAGGTCTCGCCACCTCCTGTAGGATGCTCAGAGGAATGACTCTGGAGTCCTGAAAGTGTGGCGAGAACAATTCTAAAGATCCTTACAAACCTGGATAGGAGGGCGCATGGGGTGAACGTGAAATAGCGAAGGACCTTTAAAAGGGGAATTTAAAGGCTGTTGGCCTTTAAATTAAGGGGTGCTTGGAGCTTTAAGGGGTGTGCATTACAGTTGAGGGACATTTCTCCATTTTGATAAGTGATTATAGACCTTAGATTTGTGATCACTAGGTAATCCCTAAGGAACCCTTGTTTATGGAGAATGGCTCCCAGGTCACAGTGGATTTGTTCTCTCAACTCTTCCTCCATGGCAGAGCTGGCCGGGTCTTCAGAGATCTGATATTTCAGTTCTAGTTCATTTGTGGCCCCTTGTCAGAGCTGAGCTACCCAACAGAATAGAGACACCTGTGTTTTCCGACAACTCATTCATATTTAAATCGCTTCCTGAAACTTACATGGGTGTAAACCTCTCTTCCATCACGGTAACACAGGATTTAAATTTAAACCTAATGTTTGCATCTGGTCATCTTCCTTTGACTCGCGCAGGCTAATTGGTTGCCGGCTATCTTCTCGTGACTTTTGGTAAATTGAGAGAATACCTTGAAAGCAGCCATAGGTGAGCACAGAAATTCCCAGATGGCGTTAGTAAGCTGTTCTCGTCACGTGTGTACTCTCCCCGTGTTGGAATTGTGCTGTTCGTGGCGCCGGCATTGGCAGCAGAGAGAAATATGATGTTCAGCTAATGGCTTGAGAAGGGGAGGGAAGGACTCGGGGTCACCTGTGGCATATCCTATTTTGAGCTGAGCCAAAGGAGATTAATACTGTCACTTGCTTGATTAGCATTGCCACTTGCCGAGCTCTTGACTTCCAAACGTATTAATTCTGAGAGAACAGCTCGAATCAGAGCTGTCTTGTCCATGTTTGTGACTAACCTTGTAAACTCTCATGGCGCTGGGCTGGTGGGGGGCGGGGGAGCTGAGCCTCGGCAAAACAAGCTTGGTTTTTGTTTGCTTTGATGACAAGGGCTTTCAAAATAAATGGTAAATTGCTTAAGCTTGAGCCTGCAAAGTAATTGGGGTTTTGTCTCTCCCGTGCAAGCCATTTTTAGCAGAGAGTTCTAGAGCTAGCATCCTGAAATCCATTCAGATGTGTACATGCATTTATTCATGTGAGTGTCAGGAAATTTCTTGTTAAGATAACCTTCGTAAGTACATCATTGTGATGTGAATTGGTAATGTGTTCCTCTAGTTGGAAGTCATCTGTGCTTGGGTTTTAAATGCTCAATGCACTGTCTCACTTGGCTGGGAATTATCTGGGGTCAGGTGTTCTGCAGGCCAAAGCACGGATTTCATCATTTATGGGGAAAGCGTTTTTGCACCCCTCTCTGCCGATAGACGGAGAGTTCTGCACATAGTCTCTGTTTCTCGTTCTGCAGATCCGCTTCCCCGTGTGTGCGACTGGTGGAGAACCTGGTAGGTCCCTGAACTCTGGAGCAGCAGACCTGAGTTCCAAGCCCAGCTCGGGCACCTACTGGGAGCAACGATCTTTTACGTACAAAAAGCGCTGTGGGGCGACTTAGAGTAAAGCATAAACATTATCACTGAATAATGGAATATGAATTTTTAAAACCTTTTGATATATAATGCCAAATTTTCCTTTGAAAGCTTATGCGAATTTTATACTCCGACCATGCTTGTTCTGAAATTCATCGGATATTATCATTTAAATAATCTTACCCAGTGTATAGGAAAATTGCTTTGTTATTGTTCTAATGTGTGTTTCTTTGATGACTTGTGAGATGAGACACATTTTTTTTTTTATGTTTATTGCTTTTTTGTGGTTTCTTTTTTGGATTGCTAGTGAATGTGTTTTTAGGTCCTCTTGTTCGAGTTCTCCCCTTAATACGATGAAATGATAATACGAATGATAGACACTGTCCTTCTTTTGGAGGTTATACCAATATTGCCAATATTTTTTAAAAAATCAAAAAAATTTTAAGGATTTTATTTATTTATTTTTCAGAGAGACAGAGTGAGAGCATAAGCAGGGGGAGTGTCAGGCAGAGGGAGAAGCAGGCTCCCTGCTGAGCAAGGAGCCTGATGCGGGACTCGATCCCAGGACCCCCAGCATCATGACCTGATCAAAGACAGATGCTTAACAGACTGAGCCACCCAGGCATCCCAACTGTAGCTCTTTATTTTTGAAATGCTAGTTCTAAAATATGTTGTATGGATCTGGTGTCTCTGGACCCCATACTATGCAAACCTATCCTTTTGCATGCAGGGGTGCTTCTCAGATTCCAGTGTTTTCTTTCCATGTCACAGAGAGTTTCGCAGATGATCCCTTTCTCCCTTTTCGTCTTACTTGGTCATCTTATCCAACTCTTCACTGTTTCCTATTAAAACCACCCTTTCCTGGCCTTTAGCAGACTAGGGTGATCCAGGCAGTTGTTCTCTACCCTGGCCAAGATCCGGGTACTCCATTGCCCAGGCAGCCCCCGCTCACTAGGGTCAGACTCAGTGTTGGTGTCTTGGGGGTGGATGGAGAGTGGTTTCCTTGGGGCTGACTGGAGGTCATCGGTGTGGACAAGCATTTATTCCTTCAACCATTCAGTAAATTGAGGGGAGGCATTGCCATGTTCCAGGCCTGTCCTGAGTGCTGTGGGTCCAGCAGTGAATGGAGTGGATAAAACCCTGTCTCCATCACTGCCACCACCAGAATGTGTAGCTACCAGTGGGGGTACATGCTGTGTGGAAGCCTGGAGTGGGCACTGGGGTGAGGAGGAGAGTCACGGCTCTGTGTGAGGTGGTCAGGGAAAGCCTCCACGAGAAGATGGGACCTGAGAGAGGTGGGGGAGGTGGCCATGTGGATACTGGGGGGAGAATGTTCCAGGTAGAGGGAGTGACAGGTGCCAGACCTCTGAGTGGGGAGCACGCTGGGGACAGCCAAAGAAGAGTGAGCCGTGGGAATGGAAGGCTGTGAGGTCAGAGTGGTGCCAGGGAACCAGACCGTGGGAGGCCTCTGGATGGACTCTGGCTCTGCTCTGTGTGAGATGCGATGTCAGTGGAGGGTAAGCAACAGAACAATGGGACTTCACTTAAGTTTTAAAGAGAAGCCACGGATTACTGTGCTAGGAATAGATTGCTGGGGTCTAGGGTGGAAGCAGGGAGACCAGGGAAGGGACTACTGCGCTAATCCAAGCAAAGGATGACAGAGACTGGGAGCGGGACAGGACAGTGTGTGTAGGGGGATGTGGTCAGAGTGCCTGTTAGGGCTCAGAGGATTTGCTGCTGGATGGAATGTGTGGATGAGTTTGCTAGAGCTGATATAACAAAGGACCTCCAACGGAATTGCTTGAACAAGATAAATGCATCATCTCACCATTCTGGAGGCTGGAAGTCCAAGATCAAAGTGTCAGCAGGGTTGGTTCCTAATGACGGCTGTGAAAGAGAACCCATTCCTTGCCTGGCTTCTAGCTTCATGTGGTTTGTTGTCAATGTTGGGAGAGCCTTGGCCAAGACATCACCTCCACCTCTGCCTTCATCTTCACGGGGCCTTCTCTCTGTGTCCGAATTCCCCTGTTAGTAAGGACACAAGCCATACAGGATTAGGAACCTAGTTCGTTCAGTCCTACCTCATCAAATTGAATTAATCACATCTGCAATGATCCACTTTCTAAGTAAGATCGAACTCTGAGGGGCTGAGAGTTAGGACTTGAACATATCTTTTTTTTTTTTTTTTTTTTTTTGGGTGGGGACACAAGTCAGTCTTTAACAGGGTGTAAGGAAGTGAGATGAGTCATGTTTCAATCCAAGGCTTCCGATTTGATCAACGGGAAGAATGAAGAATGAAGTTATTACTTTGAGATGGAAAATCTGTGGGAGAAACAGATCTTGGGACGATGAGGAGGAACTGGACCTTGGACGTTGACTTTGAGGTGCCCATGAAACAGGTGCTCATTTGGGGCCCCCAGGTCGAGCTACTCAGCTGGCTTCCATTTGGATCTCCTCAGGCCTGGGGTGTGTGCAGGCAGGGCGTGGGCTGGAGGCACGCGAAGGCCGGTCCAGGTGGGCAGCTGCTCTTCGGGTGCACCAACGGAGCACAGCCGTTGTCTCCGTACCGCGATGTAGAACAGACTGGAAAGGACTGCACGAAGCCAGCACTGTAGCTGCTCTCGCCTGTGAGCCAAGTGGTTCAGAGAAGACCGGAAACAAGATCTTTCAGGATCTTCATTATTCACGAGCCACCTGTACACAGTTACACCGGAAATCGCTTTAGAATTCGCCCTCCCTTTCCATTCCTTTTCTATGATCCTGTCACCACTTCTTTGGTGAGAATCCTCATTTTTTGCAATATTCTACCATAAGGGTATTTAACAATTGCCCGGAATTCTGAGCTCTGTTTCCAATGGCAGACAAAACAAGGTAGACGAGATCTCTGAGTTTACGATTTCTCCTATTGTATTTATATAAATCAATAAAAACAAACCTAAAACCCTGATTGTGTCTAGTGTGATGGGTCTTGGGTTCAAGTGACAGCCCTAGAACTCTGCTGACCACAGGGTTCCCAAGAGTGCTTTTGCATTCAGCGACATTTTGGAATTTTCCCACCAATGTTCATTACATTCACATTCATGTTCTTTAAACTCCGGAATATCTTCCAAATAAAAGCAGAGAAAACTACATATCACACCAAATATAAAATTATCTCACAGCAGCTCTGTAGCCTTTATCAGGAAGTTCGAGTGTGCTTTGGCTCCCAGATTCCCTCTTTTTAGCATGGATTACAGGCTACCTGACATGATCAGTCCACATCCCTAATTTGTGTTTTCTGCTGCTACTACTTTGAGCTCCACCGAGTATATGAAATATGAAAGAAGACCTAAATTTAGTGATTTTTCTCTGCTTCTTCTAACAAAGACCCAACTCACAAGGGTGTTTTTAAAATCCAGCTGTCCTGAGTGCTTTATCTTGCCGGACCGTGGGAAGGAACATTTTGGCTTCAAAAAGCACAAGGGCTGAATCAGAAAACACTGTGAATTGCTTAGGAACAAATAATTTCCCACATTCCAAGGAAGAAAAGATCACATGAAGTCCAAATTAACCCCTTATGCACAGATTCAAATGATAATTTTGTTCTTGGACAATGGGTGGTCATATCCAAGAGATATCTCCAGCCCCTCGTTATTTTGCTATAACCAAGTTCATTGTAATCTGAACTTGATGGTTATATGAAACAGATTTTTTTCTGATCTCTGTTTTTGATTCTAACAATGGCATAGAGGTCTGCATATTCCAACTCCTTTACGGTGTGTTCAAGCTTATGCAAGTTTACAGCCCAATATATTGTTGATGTTTGTAAATCTTTTCATGTATGCTTGAGAATTTGTGTTTCCAATTTTCTGGGTGCAATATTCTTTATAGGTAGTTTAATAAATCTTGTTGAATACAGTTTTCAAGTCTGTTGTAGTTTAATTACAATATAGACTTGATTAGGCTATTCATATCTATTTACCTATGTATCTATCTATTTGACTTAACTCCTAAAAAGAGTATGAAAATTTTCCACATGATTGTTGATTTGAATTTTTCTCTTACAGTTCTGTCATTTTGGCTTTGTCTATTTTCTCAGTTGTGTACGAGTTTCAAATTATTTTATCTTCCTGGTAAATTAGCATGTTATTTTCACTCCATATTTAGAAATGATTTTTACCTTGAGGTTAATACCTAATCATATAAACACATGTGTATGTGTGTGCGTGTGTGTGTGTGTGTGTGTGTGTGTGTATGTATCTATATTTATGTATCTACCTGTGAATCACTCTATCTGTCTGTCTAATCTATCATCTACTTATAAAATACCTAACAGACTGGGGTGCCTGGGTGGCTCAGTCAGTGAGGCGTCTGCCTTCAGCTCAGGTCCTGATCTCAGGGTTCTAGGACCACATCCCACATTGGGCTCCCTGCTCAGTGGGGAGTCAGCTTCTCTCTCCCCCTCTGCCCCTACCCTTGCTTGTGCTCTGTGTCTCTCTCTCTCTCAATTAAATAAATAAATAAAATCTTTAAAACAAACTTTAACAGAGTGACACCAGCTTTCTTTTGTAATGATTTTCCTGGCCTCTCTTCTGTCATCCTTTTCTTTGAACCTTCCTGTATTCTTTCATTATAAATGTGACTTCTGTAAACTATATGCAGTTTGGATATTTTAATCCAATGTGACCATCTTCGCCTTTAAATTGGAACACTTAGTCCATTGCTATTATTGTCATGATATGTATCTGGGTCACATCTACCATATGCTTTTGTTCTTATTATTTGTTTCTACTTATTTCAGGCTCTCCCCCTTCATTCCATTTTCCCTTACCACTAGTTTGCAAGTTCTATACTCTTCCAATTCTTTTAGCATTGACCTTTGACATTTTAACGCGCACGTTGAGATTAATTCTCTGGCTTCTCTGGCTCCCTCTTTTCCTCCTCCCACCCTTTGGAGAAATTTAACTGTTTTGCTATTTCTTTCTTTTTTTTTTTTGTTTGAGAGAGAGTGAGAGAGAGCATGAGAAGGGAAAAAGTCAGAGAGAGAAGCAGACTCCGTATGGAACTGGGAGCCGGATGCGGGACTCGTTCCCAGGTCTCCAGGATCATGACCTGAGCCGAAGGCAGTCACTTAGCCAACTGAGCCCCCCAGGCGCCCTGTTTTGCTGTTTCTGAGTACACTTAAAAGATGTATTTGTGTTTATTCAGCAATTTTAGTTGTGTTGGTGGGAGTCAGCTGGCGTCTTTTATACTGACTGAAATAAATCCTAAATGGATTTTACTTGTTATTTAAAATGCAATATTTAGGTGTCCCTGGGTGGCTCAGTCCTTAAGTGTCTGCCTTCAGCTCAGTTCATGATCCTGGAGTCCTGGGATCGAGCCCCGCATCGGGCTCCCTGCTCTGTGCGAAGCCTGCTTCTCCCTCTCTCACTCCCCCTGCTTGTGTTCCCTCTCCGGCTGTGTTTCTCTCAATTTTTAGTATTGCAAATGCAGTAAATAACCCTTCTAAGAAGTTAGAAAATGCAGATACATACTAAGGTTGGTAAGAACACGTCATTGTTATCATTCAGAGATAAGCACTATTAATACCTTG
The DNA here is from genome assembly GCA_004023965.1 of Spilogale gracilis. NCBI lineage: Eukaryota > Metazoa > Chordata > Mammalia > Carnivora > Mephitidae > Spilogale > Spilogale gracilis. The sequence continues at coordinate 5,536 of PITA01005073.1, read as the reverse complement.
GGATATCTTGTTTCATGCATGGACAGTGGAGAGCTGTGTGTGCTCTGGAAACCTAGAGCAAAGTCACGGCTCATCCCGCCCGTGCTGAGGAGGCAGGTGGTTGTTTGCAAATGGTAATCGCCACCTTTCCACCTCCATCCATTTTATTTTATTCTCAGGCTCTACTCAGGTTTCTCTGATTGTCCTTAAATGTCCATTTCAGCTGTTTGTTCCAACCCAGGACCAAGATCCCTGCATCTCCTCCACTCCTGAGAGCTTCCTCTTTGTTTTCATGACCGTGGCCATGGAGCCGGCCGGGCCAGCTTCCCGGCAAGATGCCCACCTTCTGGGTTGGTCGCATTTGTCTCTCATGGTGTCATGAAAGTTGATCCTCTCTCCCCTCTATTGTTTACAAACCAGAAGCTAGTTGTCTAGGATTCCCAGCTCCGAGGCGCATGTTTCTTTATCAGACACTGTGATAGGTGATGTCATACAGCTCACGTTGTCCTGGGATGCTCTGTCTGACAACACCATTAGTGAGCTTGGCCACCAGGTTATGATGGTCACAGCTTGATTCGTCCAATCAAATCATTGATTTTTCTCCTTGATGTTCACAAATGAACACCTGTGCAGCGCTATCTCGGTATGATAGAAATATCCAGTTTACCCCAATCATACACCCGATAATTTTAACATCATCTGAATACCCATGCCTGGGCCGATGCCTTCTTAAAGTTTTGCAGAACACGGATTTCTCAATTCCATTATTCCCTCTCAGTGTTATCTGGCATTCTTCTGTAAAGTGGAACTTTCCTCCATCAACCAGATAATTTTCCTTGGAAAGGCTGTGTAAAGGCTTAATTCTTCCATTTTAATTGCTGGTTTTTCCAAAGTAAGTCACAGCAGATTACAACATAAGAAATTTTGTTTGAGCTCTTTTTTATTATTATGAACTTACTTATTTTCACTGATTTATTGTGTTTCCATCGACTCTCATATTTATTGTTGTTGGTCCAGTTGTCATCACTTTGACAAAACTCAAAACTAGAAAGTGTATCTTACATTTTGTCCAAAAAAAAAACAAAAACAAAACCAAAACACAACCACCATTCTTCTTCCTTGGTAAGGACACACGTGATTGCATGTCGGGCCCACCTGGATCATACAGGCTCATCTCCCCATCTCAAGATCCTTACCTTGATCACCTCTACAAAGCAGTTTTTCCCATGTCAGCTAACATGCACAGGTTCCTGGGAGGGAGCTGTGGCTGACTTTTGGAGAGCATACTTCCACCTGCAGTCATCATTACCGGAGCTTCTTATTACTGGATCGTCCAGTATAAAGTGAACAGCTTTCAAAGTTTAAAGATACTAAGTGAAACCGAACTTTAATATGTCACCGTTTTGCCCTTAAAATTAAACCATTAAGGAAGTGGCTTCAAAGTACTGTGTTGATGACTCACTGAGATTAGTCCTTTCTCTCGGTTTAGGTTTGTTCATCTCAGTTTGCTTTTGGTCACAAGGATCCAAAAAAATTAGTCACCTCCAAAAATAGAAACCGAGGGTTGCGAAAAGGGAGGTGTGCGAGGGGATGGGGTAGCTGGGGGATGGGCATTAAGAAGGTCACGTGAGGGGTGCCTGGGTGGCTCAGTCATTAAGCATCTGCCTTCAGCTCAGGTCATGATCCCAGGAGCCCCATGTTGGGCTCCCTGAAGCCTGCTTCTCCCTCTCCCACTCCTTCTGCTTGTGTTCCCTCTCTCTGTGTGTCTATCCCTGTCAACTAAATAAATAAAATCTTTAAAAGGAGGGCATGTGATGTGATGAGCACTGGGTGTTCTATGCAACTAATGAATCATTGAACATTACATCAAAAACTAATGGTGTATTATCTGTTGGCTAACTGAATTTAAATTAAAAAAATGAAAAATAAAAAAACACAGGAAAGAAATTAGATAATGTATCTCGTGGTTCGGGGTATCCTTGAGCAGGTCACCAGCTGGGAGGCAAAGTCATGAGGAAGGCATCTGGGCCTGCTGTAGGAACAGGATCTTCCCCTCTTTGGACTTGCCCTGCCTCTGCACAGCTGTGGGGGCTCCTTCCTTGTCCCCCCCACAGGGTGCTTACCCTCCTTTATGCTGAGCACCATCTGTTTCTCCCCTTTCCTTCCTTTTCAGGACTCTCTACTTCCTTACTTCCTTCGAAGCCTTTCTGTCCATTCCCCAGCATGTACTTTTCTGCAATCTCTCTTCAGCCCCTACTCTACCTAATCTGGACGATTCTGCCGCAGTGCCGGGAGTGAGGAGGGAGGGGATGAGAGAGCACGGGGAACTCGGATCTTCGTGCCCAGGCTTTGTGTGCCTTCCAAGTCACCGGGCGCCGAGGACAGGAGAGTGGGAGACCTGTATTGTATCAGTAAGCTCAGAAAAAAAGCACCTCGGCTCTGTAGATCTATATGTCTGTGCTTTTGTATTTTCTGCTGCTTTATCTGTCCTTACAGTTCTGTTAAATATCTGTGGGACGAATATCAAACTGGAATCAGCCAAATCAAGGAAAAAAGCATGAAATCATAGGATAGTTATAGTTATCTTTGATTGACTTACTTCTCATAATAGTTCTGTCCGTGTCATTGCAAATGCTATGATTTAAGTTTTTTTTGATGGCTGAATAATACTCACATGTGGAATTTAAGAAATAAGACAAAGGATCACAAGGGAAGGGAGACAAAAATGAAATCAGATGGAATCAGAGAGGGAGACAGATCATTTCTATAGGAAACAAACTGAGGGTTGCTGGGGGGTGAGGGGAAATGGGGTAACCGGGTGATGGGCATTAAGGAGGGCACATGATGTGATGAGCACTGATGTTATATGCAAGGAATGAATCACTGAACTCTACCTATGAAACTAATTTAAAAAAAAAAAGGAAAAAAGAGATCCTTTGTTCTAGAGAGGTCAGGATGTCCCTAGAGACATTGCATGGTCCTTGAATGACCATCTTCTGGCTGCAAAACTCACATAGTCTGTGCAGCTGGGACAAAGGAGGTGAGCAGAAATCTTGAGAGTGAGACAGTTTGGCCAGGAGTGAGAATCTTTGTAACCCAGGGTGTTTCTTTATCCTGCTATTTTGCACACATGGTACTGAATCTTTTCTTAAAAGCACAGGCAACTGAAGCCAACCTAGAAACGTCTGTGCATCTGAATTTGTTGACTTTGGATCTCGGTTCAACAAACCCAAGTCTTCCGGGGGGATGGAATATAATTCAAACCCTTGTTCTCTAACTTGTCTTGATTGTACTACTTGGTAAAGGAAATAAGGCTACTAAAGGGTAGGATAATTTATGTTATGGGAACTGTGGTTATTACAGAGACATTCTTGAAATTACACTGTTGCTGCTTTTACATATTAATTCTGTTTCCTGAAAGAATGAACAAAAGAATTCAAGCAATTCTAAAGCACATGGAGGAGAAACTACATTCCCAGGAAAAGAAATTGCTACAAGGTGAAATTCGAAATTTGACAGCATGCATACATTACATTGTTTCAAATGCTTCAGACTGTTTAGCATCAGGATGTGTTATGACAGAGCATAGTAGTTTTGAAGATGTGACAAGTCATTAATGTAGTACTTAGTGCGATGGTTTCTAAGAAATGAATTAGATTTTTTGGATATGGAAGTGGTTGAAGGTATATATTAACTATTTGAGTCCATCAGGGTGGCATTTATCACTTGAGAGAAATGATAGGGTAAGATTCATTTTAATGAGTTTAGAGAATTAAAATTCCAAAATAAGTTTGATTGGAATAGTTTCAGGAATCACCAAATTATTAGGAACGCAGCATCTAAATAGACTGGGGCACCTGCCTGGCTGACAGTGATCTTTTAGAGTCATTTCTAAGCTAGTTCTTCTTTTTTTAATGTTTTTGTTTAAATTTCAGCTCGTTAATGTACAGTGTAATGTTAGTTTCAGGTGTACAATATCGTGATTCAACACTTTCATATAACATCTGGTGCTCACCCCAAGTGCACCCCTTTCTCCCATCACCTGTCTCATCCACCCTGTCCCCTCTGGGGGCCATCAGTGTGTTCTCTAGAGTTAAGAGTCTGTTTCTTTGTTTGTCTCTCTCTCCTTTTTCCCCCCTTTGCTAGTTTGTTTTGTTTTTAATTTCCACATATGAATCAAAACATGTGGTATTTGTTTTCCTCTGGCTTATTTCACTTAGCATAATACACTCTAGATCCATCCATGTTGTGTGTGTATATATATATACACACACACACACACACACACACACACCCTTCCAATATACAATGGAATGGTATTCTTCATCTTCTTTATCCATTCATCAGTTGATGTGCATTTGGGCTCTTCCCATAATTTAGCTATTGTAGAAAATGTTGCTGTACACATCAGCTTGCATGCATCCCATTGAATTAGTGTTCTTGTATTCTTTGGGTAAATACCTAGTAGTGCAATTGCTGGATCATACGGTAGTTCTATTTTTAATTTTTGGAGGAAACTCCATACCATTTTCCACAGTGTCTGCACCAGTTTGCATTCCTACCAAGAGTACAAGAGGGTTCATCTTTCCTGCATCCTTGCCAGCACCTGTTGTTTCTTGTGTTGTTGATTTTATCCACTTTGACAGGCATGAGATGATAGCTCATTGTAGTTTGATTTTCATTTCCCTGATGATCAGTGATGATGAGCATCATTCATGTGTCTGTTGGTCATCTGGATGTCTTCTTTGGAAAAATGTCATTCATATTTTCTGCTCATTTTTAAATTAGATTATTAATTTTTTAGGTGTTGTGTTTGATAAGTTCTTTATAGATTTTGGATACTAACCCTTTATCATCTATGTCATTTGCAAATATCTTCTTCCATTCCGTAGGCTGCCTTTTAGTTTTGTTGATTGTTTCCTTTGTTGTCTAGAAGATTTTCATTTTGATGTAGTCCCAGTGGTTTTATTTTTGCTTTTGTTTCCTTTGCCTCAGGAGGCCTATCTAGAAAGAAGTTGCTATTGCTGATGTCAGAGAAATTACTTCCTATGCTTTCTTCATGGACTTTTATGGTTTTAGGTCTCACATTTAGGTCTTTAATCCATTTTGAGTTTATTTTTGGGTATGGTGTAAGAAAGTGGTTCAGTTTCATTCTTCTGCATGTTGCTGTCCAGTTTTCTCAACACTGTTTGTTGAAGACTGTTTTTTTTCCCATTGTATATTCTTTCCTCTGTTGTCAGACTGTAATTGCCTATATAGTTGTGGGTTTATTTCTGGATTTTGTGTTCTGTTCTATTGATATTGTTTTTATGCCAGTAGCATACTGTTTTGATTACTACTGCTTTGTAATATAACTTGCAGTCTGGAATTGTGATGTCTCTAGCTCTGCTTTTCTTTTTCAAGGGTTCTTTGGCTATTTGGGGTCTTTTGTGGTTCCATATAAATTTTAGGATTGTTTTAGTTTTTTGTTTTTTTTTTAAAGATTTTATTTATTTGACAGAGAGAAACATAGCCAGAGAGGGAACACAAGCAGGGGGAGTGAGAGAGGGAGAAGCAG